>PISW01000315.1:28987-73502 GCA_004023785.1 Mungos mungo | reverse complement strand
AGATGGGAAAGCACCGTCCTGGGGGCTCATTACAGGTACAACTGCTACTTTGATGAGCCGGGGCACCACACGGCCCGTCTCCTCGAACATGCGATCCCATGGATGCCTGAAATCCCCTGCCAGAGTAGAGGGAAAAGCACTTTGAAAAGGCAGGTGGGGGGGTCCTGCAGGTTTGCCCTGCGCCTTTCCAAGCCCGCCTGCTCACAGACAGATGCCTCTGAGCCACCAGCCCTGTCCCACGCCGGAGATCCACAAACTTGCCCTGGTGACCCCTCTGCTGGCCAGACCAGGTCCACCCCAGAGGGACCCTGGCTCGTGGCTCCCCTCCCAGACACAGGCCCTGAACCAAGAGGGGGGATGGGAGGCGGAGGTGGCCCTGCTCCCGTCACCCGTCACTGCACGTTGGGGTAAAGGGCAGCTGTCACTACGGAATTAACAGGCAGTGCCCCGTGCCAGGAGGAGAGGATGCTCAGGGGCCTGGTGGGGGGAGAGACGGCTGCTTTCTTCATCCGCAGACGGCTCCACGGCCTGGCTGGAGAGCCGTGCCCCTCAGGGAGAGCAAGTGGGGAGCAGCACATCTTCTCACAGGGACCCCTGCAGGCCGGATATCCCAGAGTTAGGCTGGTCTTGGACATAGGAAGAGAGAACGGGGTCTCCCCGGGGAGCAGTCCAGCCCCTTCCTAAGGAGCGTCAGCCAAAGCCCAGGCCCCCGGCAGAGGCCAGAGCCCTCAGCCTCCCTAGGCCCGAAGTTCTGCAACAGCGCAGCGAGCAGGCCTGGGGGCTGGGGTGGACCCGGCCCGCCCCGCAGAGGGGTCGCCGGGAGAGGTGGCTGGATTTCCTCAGGAACTCGCCGCAGAAGTGGTTCTTCTGAGGCTTCCTCGCTGTCCTGTGCCCCCGGCTCCTGGCCAGGGTAGGAAAGGAGAGGGAGAGAGATGAAGGATGAGGGGGGTGTTGTATGGGGGCTTCATACCCTTATGAGGGTGGCTTGTAGTTACGAATTCTCAAAAGATATTTAGTTTCTCCTTGAAAGTAGCAATTTAAAGTAGGTACTTTACAGTCTGTTGGGAAGTAGTGGTGCTTTTATGTAATTTGTCCATTTACTGAGGGTGTTTGTCCTTTTGGGTCCCAATTTTACAGGGGGATAGGATTATTTTAGACCCTCCATCTTGAGTGTCCTATTTTCTCTCCTATCACCTCACCTCCACGAGGCTGTGAAGTTCAAGTTCACTTTCAAGACTGGAAGGTGTATCACCGATAGGCTGACATTACAAAGTCCTTAAGATAAAAGCTGGTTTCAAGGCTTAGAGTATCTTGCCAGAGTCTTGGGTTTGGGGCCCGAGTATTTATTATTTTCTTCCCAAGCTCATCAGTGTCTTTAAGAAATTTTTTAAAACATTATTTAGTATTTTTCAGAAAGAAGCTTATTGAGGGTACTTACTCTACTTTGCTACCAGAAAAGGAGGTATTTCCAGTTTCTTAATCTAGAAGTTGAGATCGTTCGACTGGAAAAAAAAAAGGTCCTGATATTTTTGAAACAGACTCTTGAAGACTTGAAAGAATTTAGGGTCTGGGGACTGAATGTCATTCCAGGAGAATGTATGTGCACATACACACAGTGTGTGCATGTGTGTTCCCTTGAAGGTATTCGTGGGCTCAGGGTTAAGAAGTCACAAGCCAACTGCTCTCTGAGATTCATTCTAAAAATATTTACAATAAACTTGTTCTAATGACCTGTTGCTGTAAAACCTCCCCCAAACTTAATGAGTTAAACCAGAACAATTATCTTTATCTTTCATGGTTCTGTTGGCAACAGGGCTCAGCTAGACGGTTTTCACCTAGGATTTTTCATATGGTTGTGGTCACATGGAGGCTGGGGCTGGAATTGTCTCGAAGACTTCGCGTGACGGCTAGCAGTTGATATTGTCCTGGATTCTCTGTCATTAATACGATGTGTTTTTCAAAATATAGTTGGTGGCTTTTCTTCTTTTTCTAAGTTGTAGAACAATGAATTTTTTACAGTTTGAGCAGAATTTCTCTAGAAACCACCTACGCCCGATGCATTTTTGGAGGATAAGTAGTTACTTTCTGACAATTTCCTGAAAAATTATCCATTTCATCCACATTTTCAAACACATTTACCTAGAGGTGAAGAAAAGAATCACTTGTAATTCTAGTTATCTTTTTTTCCATTGGTGGTTAATTGTCTTATTTTGGAAAGTATTTGTGCCCCTCTTTTTCTTTGATGAGGTTATATAATTTTTCAAAGAGTTAATGTACTTTAAAATGTCATTTTTTAAACAACCAACTTTTATCTTTATCCTTTTCCTGTTTTATGTACTATAATGCTTTTCCATTTTATTCTTATGTATTTATTTTTTTAGTAGGCTCTATGCCCAATATGGGGCTCAAACTCATAACCCCACAATTAAGGGTCGCATGCTCCCCTGACTGAGCCGACCAAGCACCCAATGCTTTTCCATTTTAATCTTTATTAATGGATTACTTCTTTCTGCTTTCCAGATTTTTGAGCTGAATGCATTTGATAATTTTTTTTACTTAATAAAAAAATTCAAGGCCATAAGTTTTATTCTGAAAAAGGTTTTTGAATTCCATAGGTTATGATATTTGATGTATTCCTTGTTATTTTTTAATGGATATTCTACAATTTTAGTATTCATTTCCTGTTGTACTCAAGAGGTAAGAAAGGTCTTTTACCTTTAAGAAAGTGATCCTTTAAAAAATACTTTAAGATACTTTCAGAAAGTGATAGTCTTTTTAATCTCTTTTAGTTTTGTTAATTATATCAAGAGAATATTGTCTATAAAATTTTCAACACAACATTTCTACTTTGGGGAATTTACTGAGGTTTTTCTCTGTGGTGTGAGAAATGATCAATTTTATTAATATTTCATGGACCTTTAAAAAAGTGTAGTCTCTTGTTTTTCAAAAAACAGAGTATACCATCTATTAAAATTTACCTATCTTTAAATTTAAAAACCAAGACAGTATTTTTGTGTTTTGTGGTAATATACTAGACTTTGCCTCCCAGCTCTTTAGAAATCATGAAGGTCTTACCTATCTTTCCCTCAGTTTCCTGTGTTCCTCTCTACTTCACCCCTATCTGAAGTGAAATAAGCAAATTAGTTTGATTTTTTAAATTAGTTATTTTAATGACTGAAAATAACAAAAGTTCTATGTTCTTAATTCAAAAGGCATTTGTTGAGTGGAATAGTTTTGTTTTTTGTATTCACTTTTTAAAACATAATTTATTGTCAGATTGGTTTCCATGCAACACCCAGGGCTCATCCCAACAAGTACCCTCCTCCATGCCCATTATCCACTTTTCCCTCTCCCCTCCCCCCCATCAGCCCTTAGTTTGTTCTCAGAATTCAAGAGTCTCTTATGGTTTTCCTCCCTCCCTCTCTGTAAGTCCCCCCTCATCCCCCATGGTCTTCTGTTAAGTTTTTCAAGATCCGTGTAAGACTGAAAACATATGGTATCTGTCTTTCTCTGACTGACTTATTTCACTTAACATAATACCCTCCAGTTCCATCCACGTTGTTGCAAATAGATAGCTTTCATTCTTTCTCATTGCCAAGTAGTATTCCATTGTACATATAAACTACATCTTCTTTATCCATTCATCAGCTGATCGACATTTAGGCTCTTTCCATGATTTGGCTATTGTTGAAAGTGCTGCTATAAACATTAGGGTACATGTGCCCCTATGCGTCAGCACTTCTGTATCCCTTCGGTAAATCCCTAGCAGTGCTATTGCTGGCTCATAGGGGAGTTCTCTTGTTAATTTTTTGAGGAACGTCCACACTGTTTTCCAGAGCAGCTGCACCAGTTTGCATTCCTGCCAACAGTGCAAGAGGGTTCCCATTTCTCCACATTCTTGCCAACACCTAGAGTCTCCTGATTTGTTCATTTTAGCCACTCTGGTTGGTGTTGAGGTGGTATCTCAGTGTGGTTCTGATTTGTTATTTCCATTTGATGAGTGACGTTGAGCATCATTTCATGTGTCTGTTGGCCATTTGGGTGTCTTCTTTGGAGAAACGTCTATTCCTATCTTCTCCCCATTTCTTCACTGGATTATTTGTTTTTCAGGTGTGGAGTTTGGTGAGTTCCTTGTAGATTTTGGATACTAGCCCTTTATCCAATATGTCACTTGCAACTATCTTTTCCCATTCCATAGGTTCCTCCTTTATAAAGGAAAAGCATATATTGAGCAGTTGGTTTAAATTCACATGGCTTCCCACTCCTTTTTAAGAGATCATGGACTTGCACATGTGTAAAAAAAAAAAAAAAACAGACCATCTAGGAGGAGGGTCATTGCGGTGATTGTAATAGGGCAACAACCTAACAAATCATCAATATGTTTATGAAATAGTATGAATCGGGTCAAGAAAGGAAGAAGAAAGACTCACATATACAAACATGAAACCATCTGAAAACTCCAAGTGAAAGATGGAGCATGTGTCCATACACACGCATGTATGTAAAGTCAGAAAAAGAAGTGAAAGGTGAGCAAGAGATTTTGCCAATCACGACTTCAGAAGGGTAGAGAGGCAATAGGGTAGAGAGGCAATAAATGGTACACTTTGGCTTTTACTCTAAAGTCTTCCTAATTTCTTGATGTTTATATGAGACCACACAAATATAGCTTTTTATTATTGAAAAAAAAATGTCCAGGCCTTCAAAATCAGAGGATAAAAGTGTTCTTTCTATACCTCTTATCTAGGTGTAGAATGGAGACAAGGTATACTATGGAGTAGACATTTACCTTTCTTCGCTCTGCCAAAGGCCTCTCACTTTCTCTTTGTATACCCCCTTCCGAACACTTGTGGCAAGTCCACTGCTCCTCTCAACTATCTTTGATATCCAAAAATCCTCGACCTTTTTGTCCCTCCTTAGTGAGGGTAATGAGCAATGTGTAGATCCACCCCTACCTTTTCTCCTAATAGTTTATCCGCCCTTACCCTTTTCCCCTAAAAAATTTGTCTTATTAAGTGAATATGGGTAGTAATATATATGAAAGACCACCTTGAGACTTTTCAGAAACAGTGATAATAAAAAAACATGAATATTTTATAAAAGAGTAAATAATGAAATAAGCTAGGTAACTTATTATTACTCTTAGGAAAGGCAACTGACCCAACTCAGCAAGAATGACCATTTCTCAAAGGTCTCTGTGTCCCTTTTACTCCAGCCTGGGGAGTTGGGGTGCATGACAGATCCTGCCATGTGGGAGGAAGTACCAAGGCATGAGGTCTGCTTTCTGTCCCCAGTGTCCCATCCTGCATGTTGGGTAGTCCTCTTCGATGTAATGTTGAGGACTGAGGTGTTTGCAGGGAGGTGTTGGCACACCACAATCACTCACTGATTGTGCAAGTCTGAAGACACAAGCAGGTGTAATGCCCAGAACGCAATATCCTCAACGACCAGAGACCACCAGGGACACTGAGGCACGCATGCAAAGGGCTTTATTATTATGGGTTTAGGCTCACCGGACCTAAACTCGGGCTCACAGACTTCACCAATGCAGTGGATCCATACTGAGAGCCCCAAACAAGGGCTGAGTAGGGGTTTTATGGGGTTTGGGAAAGGGGAGTTACAAGAAATTGTGACATAGGTACAGTGACCCAATCATAATGGCACAACAGTATTGGCAGCAACTTCAACCATACACATTGTGCAGAGTGTTCATTACTTTTGGCAGGGCCCTATCACAACATTTAGAGTACCTTTAAAATCAGCCAATTACAGGGCGAGCCTAGGGTCTTGTTCGGCGACTATCCAGTTAATTTTAACATTAGGTAACAGGGTCCTATCTAAAGTTTCTATCTGTAGGCTTCACCTTTAGGAATGTGGGGAGAGGTAGCTGGCCTTTCCTGATTGGATACTGCAAGGTGGTCTCTCCTGCCTCGGGTAATGTGTAACCACCTAATAGTTCCAGAGAAACTGAACCTTAGACCTTCTAGTTTAGAGGGGGATCTTGAGGCCTGTCATGGAGTCTGTTAGGTTCAGACCTATGTCCTTACATCCCCCCCCCCCCCCGGTCTTGTAATTGACCCAATCCTGGGTCAGTCGAATTACCATTGTCTTGGTTTAAGGCTTGATAATGAGCTGTTAAGACCGTTAATTGAATAGCACTTACATGCTCTTTGACAAACACTTATGATCTTATTCATGATATAAGAGCCAAATGTTAAAAGTATACCAATTTTGGTTTTGGCTCCTCATTCTTGTCCTCTCTTGTGGTGGCTGCGAACCATGGCTAGACTATCCTGTACAATTCCTGAGCTATTGGCATAGAAGTAACATTGTTCCCCTAAAGCCTGGCATAGCCCTCCTTGGTGTAAGGGGAATTTCTTACCCTGTAAAGGGCATAGGGGAGGAGAGTTTACCCAATTTCTGCCAGTCTCTATGGTTAATTTGGTAAGGGTCTCTTTTAGGGTTTCTAATATCTGGCGCTGCCTGGTTTACAAAAGGAAGAATGACAACCAATTTATTTACTCATTTTTCAGGATCCTTGGGCGTATAAGTGCAATACGCCTCCATGGTTCTTTCTACATTACTAACCTTAGCCAAACTGGTGGGCCATCTAGCGGCCACTCACGGACGCCCCCATTAGAGTCTGGCAGTAGAGGCATAGGCTCCCCTTCACTTTTGCTGTGTTGAAGTCCCATGCCCAGATTAGAGGCAATTAACACCAGCAGAACATCTTATCCATAAGAGGAAGGTTAGCATAATCAGGAACTTTTTGCTGTTTCCCCAGCTTTCTGGGGCAACATTTGCCAGTCCGATGGCAAAGAGACAGGACAGTTTATCTTATTGCACTGGTGATTCCTCAGGCTTCTGCCGTGCTAGACCAGCCAGCTCCCGGGGTGTGGCTGGAGCAGGGCTGGAGATCTTTTTGAGGGTCTGTTTAAGGTGATTGACTGGATCTGGATCACCTCACCAGGTTGAGGGTTCTTCAGAGCTGGCCTACTTAACTCCAGAGTGATTCCTGGAACTTTAATAGGGGCTGAATTTTTTGTTTAGTTGCGTATCTGTGAAGTCCACCTTTAAGTCTTTTGAAAAGGCGTGATCCCCAATTTTAAATATCCTCACAGACTAACAAGCCTGAGATCCAACAACAAATATTTAAAGGCACTCAGAACTAGAATTACATTTACAGTAGTGCATTGCTGAAACATAGTTTTTCTCTCTAAAAAACCCTCCATTATCAGAGATAGCCAAATCGAGACTAATGCATTGGTGGAATGAGTCCATTCTTAACAATCCTGGCCTAATTATTTACATAGGCTCAGCAAGAATAAAGATTGTTCATGAGGATTTTATAAAGCATGCTTTGCTGGGTCCTTTTATAAGGAATCTCCAGGTTGAACTTTTAGTAGCCACTCTGGGCCAGAAGCCAAGCCACGCACTTTCCATCAGACAGGCCTGCAATACCTGTTGAATTGGGCCAATTCCTCTTCCCGAGGTTCCCAACATATGCTGAGGCCCCTGCACGTGCCAGGAAGTGACCTTCTTTACTCACCTGGGGAGGCTGCTGGGAACTCTGTGAGCAAGGTATCCAGCCAACATTTCCACAAGGCTTTATGGCTCCATGTTCCATAAAATCAACCTTAGTTCCTTAAAACTGCCAGGTCATGTCTGACCTTATGCATGACTCTCAAATAGGACATTCCAGTCAAAGCCTTGGTAAAATAACCAGTATTTCCAATGGTGTCCTACTCTAAAATGAACAGATTCTTATTGAACTTGTGCAAACAATTGTAGTTGCCATGAAAGAAAGAATACTCACTGTGAGTTTTTGAATTTCAGATGGTTTAAGTAGAGAGAAAAGATAAATGCTCTAGACAAATAAATACTTTTTGACATTTCTGTCTTAAGAGAAAATTTCTTAATCTGGATAAGCAAACACCAAAGGAACAACAATATTTCCAACAAGAGTTACAAACTATGATTTTTCTCAGTTCATTTGGTCCCATGTTTCTAATTCTTGTTCAGGTTCAATGCAGCTTCTAGCTCTGGAAGTTTCTACTCATTTAAGTACCAATTTAAAAGATGTCAAATACTGCATTTGTCCCAAAAGTCCTTATTATAACTTTCCTTGAGGAAGAAACACATTCTGTGACAGAATCTCAGAAGTGGACTTTGGAAAAGATCTGACAAGAGTTCATTACGATGCATTTTGGCAAAGAAATTTAGCGACACTTAACATTTTGATTACTAAAGGTGTTAAGTAATGATCTTATACCAAAACATTAAAACTTTAGGAACTGCATATATCTTTGAGCAGTTGCAGCATTTACCCAGACTATACAACCTAAGGTGTACCATTGCACAACAGTGCTTTTTAAAGTAACTTGGCATCCTAAATGAAAGGGCCTAATTGGTCAAAAGACTTCTCTACCATTTTGAATACTGGGAAATTTGCTAAAAACCTTAGGAAATTACAAAGCACATCCTACATAGAATTACAAATTGTTACAAATCTGAAAACTCCATTTATTTAACCAAAGTGGCAATAAAAGATCTTATTTGCCTTTGGGATCTTTCAGCAAAACCTAACTTTTTTTTTAAACCTCAGAAAAGTTTTAACTAAGCAATCAAAGACCTGATAAAGATAAGACCTAAAGCTTTGGCCTTCTTGACAAACAAAAGAGAAACCCTTAATTTACATAGTCTTATTAAGAGCAGACCAAAGGTCCAGAAAAACTTGTCTTTTAAACGGAGAGAAAAGCAGAATTCCAACCTTATACTAATATACCTTTAAATTTTAATTTATCTCAACCATAGCAACTTCTCCTTATGATCCACGTCTTGGGTCCTGCTCTGGCCAGTTTCAAGAAGATCATCTGAGACATAGCCATTGGTTTTTCCCTTCTGTTTACAACCTAAGTCCCCAAAATTCACTCCAGCAACTAAAAAAAAAATCAGCTTGGCATGTGTACAATGTCAGTGGCCAACTTCTTCCACACGTGAAAGTGAAATGCTTACTCACACCTGAACAAGTTCCTTCCACCTCATCTAACTTCTTTAGGATTACCTAAATTGAGGTGATCACAAAGCTGGCATCTACAGAAACTGGACCAAGGAAACGAAGTATCTCAGCCCTTCTTTATACCTACTATGCATTTCCTAGCAGCATCAAGTCACTGGACACTGAATTTTCAGGTTCTACTATGTCTGCCCAATGGGGCTGGCCAACAGAGTGCACATACATGTGCCAGGCTTCAGTTCACACCTCCCCCTTCCATCAGAGGGGACTCTGCTTCCCAGACATTTCAGTGACATAACTCAGAACTCTGTGGTTCCAGTAACTCCAAGTTCAAAATTAATGCCCCAATGCCACATTAAAAACAGTTGATAATTTTGTTAGTAAAGCATATAGCTCTTAATAATGACTATCATCTAAACAAAACCATTCTTACTACACAAAATGTAAAGTCATAAAAGCAACATTTCCCCCCAATTTCCTGCATATAGGGTTGCTTTTCTTATTTTCCCATCAGTCTGAAGTACACTTAGAATTTTAACTCTTAGAAACCTTGGTCTCCCATTGAGGACTTAGTAACTAACTGAAAGGTGTTTATACCAGAACTTGTCTTAGATGGTAATTTTATGAACCAATTAGGTGCAGAGCAGATTTTTAGCAGTTTTAAAGATCCCCAGTTGTTTTGCCACAAGTCAAAAGCCCGAGCATCTACAGGCCTCATCCTGCACCAGTACACCAGTCACTAGTTGTGGCTTGTGCTTTAGTTTTTTTATTTCGTTAGATAGCCAGAGAAGTTAATCTCAACTTTTCATGTGAGCAAAACTAACATATGTTAGTAAGAACTTTTAAAACTATTTTAACAATTACCCATGAAAACTATAGAACAGACCAAATTAACCATCCTTTTAACATACACTTGTTAAAATTGGAGCAGAGATCATAGGAACCTATTTGACTTTTGGCAGATTCAGATAGAACATAAGTTTCTGTTTTTTCTCAAACCAACAAACTTAAACTTAAACACTGAATAAGTTTCGCTTGAGCCCAGGTAGCCCAGGGACCCTTTGTTCCCTAGTTAATTTTTGACCTGGAAATTTGGTGCAAAAATCTGACTTCTGTGGTCTCTTGTTTCTTATCACCTAAGGCAGAGAGGAACCTGTTGCCTGAGGCCTGAGTCAGTTATGCAGGCTGGCCTTTCCCCACCCAGGTGGTGCAGAAAAAGTATGGGGGAAGGGAGGGCAAGAGGACAGGCTCCCAAGGGGGGCAGAGAAGGAGTTTCCAGTTTTAATTTTTTTTCTCCAATTATAGCTGTTAACCTGGGAAATGAGTGAGGGAGAAGCCCTCACTTCTACAAGGCAGAGGAACACAGAGAAAGTCAGTGTCCCCTTCAGTATGATTTTATCTCAGCCAGACCAATAAGGTCTCCTTCTCTGCACAATCCCAACCCCATGTTCTCATGAGGCGCTGTCGCAAAGACAGACAAAGGGTAGGTAGGGGTGCCCCCTCTGATGAGGAGACCAATAAGATACCTGTCTGGCCTTGTCCCAAAGGAACTTAGGTGAAGCTTAGCCATAGCGGACTCAGCGTTGTGGCTTACAATTGGAAACTATTCCGATGCTGTTATAGACCATATGCTATTCACCATGGTATTGCAGACCAGGCCCACTTGGACTCCGTAGGCTTTTGGGGACCTTAAGGGTGCCCACCCGTGGAGCCACAAACTCGAACTCAGCAGGCAAGCCAGACCGAGCCGCACATTCACACTCATACACACCAGAGGTTATTACATTCCCTCCCATAGACTTTCCACAGACAAGAACAAAAACAATGACAATAACAACTGGACAAACAAGTACAGAAGTGGCCACAAAACAGGTTTTTACAGATTTACTAAAGGGCTGACCGACGTCTTGGTGTGGCCCTGGGTGGGAAATCATTTTTCTAGGCTTCCACTTAATACCCCAGACAAAAGCACATATGCATTTTAAAATTTAGATGATAAACTAGCTTACCTCTGGAGGTTCAGACAGGTGACTTTCACAAATTACTGGCGCCATTTTCAGGGTGGCAGAAAGACAAAAGTGTCTCCCCGGCTCCTAAGACTTAGATATCCTTGGGAGTGCCCTTTGCTCTCAGCCTCCGAGGGTGGGAGGAGGCAATGAGGCATATCATACCCAAGTAGGTGCGGAAACAGAGTGGGAGGGGAAGCCAGAAATGTTACTGAAGAGCTCTAATACTTTTGGTTTCTCGGGCGGCAGTAATTTTCTTGGCCGCTAGGATCCTAGGTAAAAGAAAAGATTTTAACCGGGGTGGGGAGGTCGGAGGTCCCATCTTCTGGCTATGCAACTTTGAAGGTTGGCCATTTGTTCCTGCAAAAAAGATCTTCCCTTTCCTGACATCCACTGATAGATTGTGAGCTTGAATCCCAACTTCCTTGAAGTGAATTAGAACTAGGTCTAGGGGGTTCAGAGTAGATTGTCCCATGTCCTCGTCAGTCCACACAAAATAGAACACAAAAAACAGAATTAAAGCATAGACCACAGGAATTAGTCCTCCTGCCCAACGGAGGAAAAAACGAAAGTGAGATGATGGTTGTTGCGTGCTTTTCAAAGAAAAATATGTGGGGTTTAGACCCCAAAGTGCCATGAAAAAGAAAAGAAGATGGGGGATTTCAGTCCTTTTCTCCAAAGGTCCTCATCAGTCAGAGTCAAAACAACTTTATACTTAAGCAAGCCGGTGCACAGAGAAAGACATACACATAGGTATGTAGGGTTTCACTGCTGCCACCAGTGGAACTCTCAGAAGTACTACACCATAGACCAAACCTTTTAAGGACATAGGGAGGTTTTACTTTCCCTGCTCCAAACCCTTTACGGACACAGGGAGTTTTACTTTCCCTGCTCCAGTGGGTCTAAGACGTCTCTTGGAACCCACAACCTGGAGCTTTCGAGGCGCGTCCGCCTGGCTCCTTGAGGCCCCACAAAGGTCGTTTTGGCCACCTCCTGCCTAGGCCCTGTGCACAAGGGCCCGCACACACAAAAAACAGAAACAGAAATTAAATCTTAGACTCCATATACCGAACAGACCAGACAAGAAAAAAAGACTCAGACACAGAAGGATAAGAAAATGAGTGCACTCACCAGCCGGCAAAAAGGCCCAGCGTGTCAGAGTCCCAGGGGTTCTGGGGAGGGGGATTTCCCCTCTAAGCAGGGGGCTTCCTGTCCAATGCACCAGATGTAATGCCCAGAACACAGTATCCTCAACGACCAGAGACCACCAGGGACACCGAGGCATGCATGCAAAGGCAAAGGGCTCTATTATTACGGGTTTAGGCTCACTGGACCTAAACTCGGGCTCACAGACTTCACCAATGCAGTGGATCTGTACTGAGAGCCCCAAACAAGGGCTGAGTAGGGTTTTTATAGGGTTTGGGAAGGGGGAGTTACAAGAAACTGTGACATAGGTACAGTGACCCAATCATAATGGTACAACAGTATTGGCAGCAACTTTAACCATACATTTTGTTTAGAGCGTTCGTTACTTTTGGCGGGACCCTATCACAATATTTAGAGTACCTTTAAAATCAACCAATTACAGGGCGAGCCTAGGGTCTTGTTCGGCGACTATCCAGTTAATTTTAACATTAGGTAACAGGGTCCTATCTAAAGTTTCTATCTGTAGGCCTCACCTTTAGGAATGTGGGGAGAGGTAGCTGGCCTTTCCTGATTGGATACTGCAAGGTGATCTCTCCTGTCTCGGGTAATGTGTAACCACCTAATAGTTCCAGAGAAACTGAACCTTAGACCTTCTAGTTTAGAGGGGGATCTTGAGTCCTGTCATGGTGTCTGTTACGTTCAGACCTATGTCCTTACACAGGCACGTCTTGTGGTTCTGGAGCCACTTGGATGGTGATGTGTGAGATGAGTCGGGGCAAGAAAGGCCATGCCCTGTAGAGATGTAGTCCTGATAACTTGGTCGTAAACCTTGGAATGGGGAATCCCTTCTCGGCCTTTTGGCTAAGATCGAGTGTGTAAACCTTGGAATGGGGAGCAGTCCAGTTCGCTTATCAGTTTCTTAGAGCAATTCTTCCGTTTCCTTCACCTCGGAACTTTCTGAGCAGCAGACTTACTCTCAGAACATTTGATGAAGATGAAGTCCCTAGAATCTAGAAATCTTAGGCACAAAGCACCTTTTCATCCCAATTCTTTTTCATTTACTATAGGGATCTAGGTTGGCTTTTATCCTGCTTCCTAAGAGAATTATATCATGTTAGAGTGATTGGGGGAGTTGGGGAAACCAGAGTTCATCTTCTTATTTTACAGATAAGGTCCCTGAGGGTCAGGGAGGGAACGGGCTTGCTCAGGGTCAAACAGCTGACAATAACACAGGGTACGCAGACTTGCTGCTCTGTCTTCCAGCTTGCCGGCAATCAGGTCATTTATGCCAATGAGCATGGCACTGATTTTCGCCAATAGTTTCATTTTCAAATACTCTACCTCACCATCAGACAAAGTGCTAAATTTGCTAGAACTTAGACCTACTGGATGAGGCTGATGATGAACTCAAAGGTTTAACTCTCAAATTCCAAATCTGAAACTCTTTTAGATGTTGGAATCTTGTGGGGCGTCTGAATAAATAAGCCTATAAGTCTTCTCCCCAGAGAAGTACTACTCACATATGCATATACACGTTTGCATACAATTTTAAAAGTTTTATAAACCAAAGTCTACAAAACACAGGTTCAGAATGCCTGATCTACAAGTTAGATGTTTGATGGAGGAGAACGGAAGTGCTATGGTCGACAAGGCTGTGCCAACGGGAGCCCGCGGCACTCGCCCCCTAAGTACTACTGTGACAAGTAACATTCCCTGCTTCACACCCCACAGAGAGCCTTGTAACTTTTACTGTCACTCTGCTGTGAGGTTAGCAGTAGTATACCAATTTTGTCCCTGCAGAAAGAGAGGATCAAAGAGCTCAGGGGACTATTCCCTTTTGCTGGAAAATGGCAGAACCAGGACCAAAACAGATTTTTGTCCCAATCTAGCATTTCCTCGGCGACACTACTTGTAGTTTTGTCTCAAAATTTTTCTTGAGCAACTAAGTGCCAACCTTTTTTTAGATAGAGATCTCTTCAAGGTCTTGTTTAAAAAAAAAACCCTTGCAAGAGCAATATCAGAAAGAGGCTTATAAAATAACCCAAGAAAATATAACCCTGTAAGCTACCCTCTGGGCTATCTTTCTCTAAGACCCTGGGGTAGGTCCCAGAGGAGAATGGCTATGACTACAGATGAGTTCTCATGATCACCAGGGTACATTCTTGCCAGGAAAAGGGACTTAGGATCCTCCTCACAATTGTGCTTTTTTATGAGTTATCCATGGTGCCTGGCATGAAATCATTACAACTTTATTACTGTAGTTCAAAGAACTGCTATTGTTTTGAAAGAAAAAAGCAGAACTTTTTCTATCATATCCTCAGTTATCTCATTCTTTTTCCCCAAAGGGAAATTGAGAGATGGCCTTCCACGGGGAGGAGACAGAACACCTGTCACAATCTTAGTGAAGCTGAGGTAGGGAAGCAAGGAAAGAAATCTTAATTATTTCCTAAGGGGAAAATGAGTCTAAAACAGGATAGTGGGCCAACACAGAAATTCATGTGTAAGTCGGAGATTGCAAAAATGGCACCAGTGACCTCTTTTGTAATACTGCTCACCCATCCCAAGCAAGTGGGAAAAGTTCATGTCCTTTATAAAGTTCAGGGCTCACTACTTATAATCATTGGGCCCATCCTTTGTACATAACTTGAAGAGACCAAATGGGGGAGTCAGATGCCTTTTTCATGGTTGTGTGAATTATTCTGGCCTTGTGCCAAGGACAGATGAAAGTTTTATCAGGAAGAAGCAAGCAGACTAAAATACTGGAAAGTCCTTGTTAGAGGAGAATGGAAACCAGAGCTTTATGGGGAGGAAGGAGACACAAAGCTTCCTTATTTTGGAAAGAGATCAAGAGCAGTCCCTGAATAAAACTTCTGTGCAAACCTGGAGATTCCCCTTCCTGCATAGGGTGGGAGGTCCCAAAGCAGAGAAGTTGAGGACCCAGAAGGTGTATGGAGAGTGAGCAATTTCAGAAATGATATATTGGCTGTATCTGGTAAAGGGGGAAAGTACAGATTTCTGTATACTTCAGGCTGGATTCTTGGTGATGGGCAAAAACTTGGCAAGGGAGAGAGAACAGGGATGGGGGACTTTGACAGTCTTTTCCCCTTTAGTTATCTGGTCCCTTCTCCAAAAACGAATTATACATGGTTTTGATAGGGGAGTGGGAGACAGAATATGAAGGCTCTGGACCACAAAAGAGGGCTATGAAGAGTAATGCAGCATCAAAACAGGAGGCAGAGTAGCTGGAAAACAGTCAGACGTCCTCAACAGGTCTGGGGGGGGGGGTGCTGCAGGAAGGCTCCATACAGATTCCAGAAACGGCCTCTACAGAAAACATGGTATAGCATTAAGTTTCCAGGACAGGGTCCTATGACCCATTTATGAGTTAGATTATTTTAAAAAATGACCCCATGAATCTCCCTCAGGAGTGAGAGAACAGTGCAGCCCCCCAAGAGCTTCAGGCTACATTCTTGCCGGTCCATCTGCCTCTCCCTTGAAAACCTACTCAGCAAATCACAAGGGGTCAGAGAGGGAGCTCAGCAAATCACAAGTGGTTAGAGAATTCTCTGACCTCTTAGATAAATGACAACTTGGAGTTGATTTTGCACAGGTGGAAGAGAATATCAAGGGAATGGATGGACATACATAGGAGGTGACTGGTAAGAAAGTAGAAAGTAGTGTGCAGGCAGTAGCTGGGAAAGCAAACAACCAAGTTCCTATATTTCCTAACAAAGTCTAGAGAAAGTCATGGGACAGAAAGATTCCAATGCCCCAGAAATACCTTCCATGGGAGAGGAGGGTGGTATGTTCCAAGGCATGGCAGGAGGACAACACAGAACATCTATTCTGTCAGTCGGAGGGTTTTGAAGGGACGTCACCTATCTTGCCCCCAGAAAGGAGAAATAGTAAATCTGTGTAAGCCAATTGTGAATTTGATACTCTTGTTTCTTTTGGATTTGCTCAGCAAGAGGCACAGAAAACTGTGTGACACTGACGTGGCTTCCAAGGAGCTAGAGCTGGATTGGTGGAGTTGATGCCAATCCCAACCAAAGAGTAAAGAAGTTCCAGGACAAGGTTTTCACTTGGTGCCAGCAAAAGGAGGAGAGAATATTGAAGGCTTTTCCTGTATTCTGAAAGTCCTTCCTATTTTTTGGTGTCAGATGTTTTTTTATAAAATGACCCAATAATGCAATGCTGCTTTGCTTTCTGAGTTCTTGCCAGGCTAGATAAAAGTTGTCGAGCCCACAATAGTTCTTTTGTTCATTTGTTTAAATTTCATTTATCCATGAACTCTGAGACCAACTGAGCTAGTCCGCAGGGTCCTCAGCTGACTTTTAGCATCACCTCAAGGAAAGGGTCGTGGGGAGCAGGGAACATTTGACAACTTCTGCCATATCAACATGCATCTGTCCTACCCTTTGTTTTTCCCATCTGGGAACAAACGGGTTTCTGGGCCCATGATAGGTTTGTAAGCATCTGCTGGCCCTTCAGACCTCTAAGGTGCTACCCAGATAGCCCTTGCTCCCCTCCCACCACAACAACCTGTACCTCATTTCCAAATGATTCCCCAAAATATGCCTATATCACTGCTCTTAACAGAGCAGTTAATGTGTAGACAGATGCTGCTTAACATTTTTTTTCCTCTTTTCATAGAGACAGTGGGTTAATTTGGAGATTGAGATAAAAAGAAACAGAAACTAAAGGAAGAAGGAGCACCGACTACCTGTCATAAGAGTTCCCTGATGCCTACAGGAGCCCACTCTGCCCCTCCCGGGACTTGCTCCCAGGGCTTGAAGAGCCAATCCAGGAAGTGACCCACTTCCAGCTGTGCTGGACTGCAGGCCAGGCTCAGGGCATTAAGGTACCTTCAAATACTGTCAACAGGAGCAGCTAGAATGAAGTGATTGCTAAGGAAAGGGTTACAGATCTGCCTGCCTGACTTTACAAATTTCTCAAAAGTGCCTCCAGAAACACCGTTTAGTCCCTGACCGTATCCTGTATCTATGCTTCAAACCAAAACGTAATTCAAAAGTTGAATTTCTCAAAAGACTGACATGTCTGAACACCCTCTTCACAGAGTCCCAACCCATCCATGGAGGTGCATGGATGTCTACGAGGGCGACTCACAATCCCCGTCCTCCAAGATCCTTCTCATGAGGGGTGAAATCAAGGATAACAGCCAACCCACCACACACCGCACAGCTCACCCTCATAGAGTATTCACAACCCTATGCAAGACCTTTCAAGAACAAAGATTCTCGACCAAGCGTCCATCTACTAGGTCAGGGGCCTTGAAATAGGGTTCCAAGTATGCATATTTCCTTATTTTTCTCTTTAGAGTACATCCTATTACTTTGGGTTACACTGATGTTTATATTCTTTTCTTTCTGTATTCATCAGGTTTTCCACAATTTCCCCTACCCTCTTCTCCTTTATTCAGTAAACACCAGACAGTAGAATGACCAAAAGAAAAGAAGCCAGAGGAGAGAGAGAGCTTTGTGAACTCCCCCACCTCCAGCAGAGGGGGACAGAATCAGAAAAGGAGAAAACAAAGTTCTCCCTCCCCCTGCTCCCTTTCTGTCTTGAAATACAAAAGTGAGAGATGGAGACATCCATCACCCTGTCCCCCATGCAGACCCCTACACAAGAGCCCTAACAGTTATCCCCAATTTCTCCTAGGGGAACATGAGCACATCCAGACGTCTGTGCTTGCAGCTGATACCTATATCACCTGACATCCTGCCCAGACACTTATCACCGGAGAAGATAAACCCAGACCTCATTCTAGGGTCTGGTAACCAGTAGTCAGTCCTTCTTCCACCTCTGACACCCCATCCAAAAAAGGCCCTCTTGGAAAAGGGCCCTTCCTCTGCCATAGTTTTATTCTCAATTTAGCCTGAAGCCATCAGTAAGCCAAGGATTTCAGAAATAATGCATTACCCTCTCCTGAAATTGGGGGTGAAGTGGGGGGCGGGGATCCACCCACAATACTGGTCAGAACACAAACAAACAAAAATAACACAAGAAGAAAAATAAGTTATATTTTTTTACTTTTGCAAGAGTTATATGACTGCTTCCCAGAGGAAAACCAAAGACTGTTTTGAATAAGGGAAGAGCCAGAACACAAAGGCTCTGGACACCTGAGAGGAGATCTCATTGAGATCAACTGAGGAGTGGGGGTTGGGGAAGCCAGAAGACAAACACCCAAACTTCATGGAAGTCTACAGCTGGTGTAAGAGTCACCTTGGGAGTCACCTTGGCATGGCGACCGAGCGGCCATTTTGCTGTGGGTTGGAAAAACACCATGCACAGACGACCCCTGCCCCTCACCTGCAGACCTGGGATGTCCTGCCGCATTTGGAAGCAGCCAATCATGGAGCCCCAGCTTCCCACCACCCTGACAGAGGAGGCAATCTATTCCATCCTGCCACATCCCTAAAGTGCCCTTATTTGGTGGTCTGCCCTCCCAGGGCCGACCGGAAGTCTTTCACCCATAAAATACCTCACCCCTCCTGTACCAGGCGCGACTTCCCTGACTCCCCACTCCCAGGGCCATGGGACCTCGCCCCGGTAATCGCAGATCCCAATAAAGGCTTTCTTGGCTCCATAACGTAGTCTCTTTCCTCCCATCTCTGCCTCCATCTATTAAATCTTACAGCTGGCTTTGGGAAATGTTCCAGATACTGCTGCTAAGGGTACTGCCTGCCACAGAAGACAGGGTCAAAGTGGAAAGGATGAGATCCCGTAATCCACCCATGTGTCAGTGATTTCAGAATTGACACCAGCTACTCCTCTCTAAGAAAGGCAGAAATGTGTAGGTAGATCCCCATAAACCTCTGATGACATCTCTAATGCCCAGGAACTCTTCTCCCGGGAATAGGTTGTGAGCAAAAATAGAAGCCTAGAGGTCTCTCTGACCATAGTGCTAATTATCTGGACTCTTATCGAAAAGAGCTTAAAGTAGATTTTGACAGGTTGGAGCTGAGGACACAGACACTGAGTGTGAGGTGGGAGGCTGCTAAGAAAATGGAAGATAGAGGTCAGAGGGGAGGAAAATGAGAACAGGAAAACAGCCTTGTACATTCCTGAAAGAAATTTAGGGAAAGTGCTGGGGAAAGATCTAACCATACTCTATGGATACAGTAAAGCATACTGTACAGCAGGCATCATAAGAACAGTCTGTGTTTCAGAGATTTCAGAAGTGCATCTGTTCCCTGTCTCCCTGGAAAGGGAAAATGTGTAGATCCTTGTAAACCCAGACAACAAACATTCTTGTTTGCCATTGCACCCTCCCTTGGACACTAAGATGAACGTCAAAGGAGGGACTGTGGGTCTTCATCACCTTGGTGTGAGGATGTACCTGGGCCCTTGCACAAAGGATACTTGATTTTTTGATTTGATAAGGGAGGAGTGCCGGAGTCCGGCTCCAGCAGGTCCAAGGTTGCCTGAAGGATGTGAGCTTTACGTGTTGAAAAAATGTATAGGGTACAAAACAGAAGTCTCAATTGCCCTAGACAATGATTTCTGATGACAAATTCTTTGGTATGTAAAAATTTCCCAGAACATAGATTGGTAGAAAGTTCATGCATAATCTTTATCAATAGTGATTGATGTAGGTGATTTAGATACTTATCATATGGGGAAGGAAGTTATCCTCAGCATTCAAATACAAGGCAATGTTTTTAGCATAGCAAAAGCAAAAGTTAGTTCTTTGTGAGCAGGGGTCAATAAAGAGCCTGTTTCTGGAGGGGAAGAAAAACAGGTTTCTCAGGAAATGTAATAATTGCTCCCATAAACACGAAGAAATTCCTATAATAAGTTCCTTCACAAGGTACAATTAGCATATTTTTAGGATAAGGGGGCAAGTCACTCCTGATACCAGTCAACAACGTGTCTTGGGCGTCGGGGCTCAAGCAAAGATAATTGAGTCAGGGGGTAGACATCGGTTGCCATCTGATGGCGAGAGGCCTTGCCTTGTAAACTCACCTTACCTCAGAGAGTTTTTCTCAACGCAGTGAGTTATGAAAATGGCTTCCAACAGAGGAGGAGACAGAATGTGAAGGCACTTGTTGACCAAAAAGAAGACTTGAAGAATGCTTCAGCTTTGAAAAGGTACCCGGGAGATTTAGGAAATAACAGCCCCACTTTGCAGAAGCTCAAAACAAGAAGACCCCTCTGTATATATGGCCCAAAGATGCCAGCAGCAGGAGACGGCAGGACATGCAAACAAGTGGAAGGAAAGTGCTTCACAAGCCTGTGGTTCAAAGTGACATCAGCTACCCCTCTGCTGAGAAGGGGAATCCATGTTCTTGTGAGACCTAGACCTCCGTCTTTGTCCGTGTCCTCCTGGGGCAGGTTGGAAAGACAGCAAAGGTGAAGGGTTTTATGTGGGCTCTTGCCAAGGACAGCTGAGAGCTTGGTGGGCAGGAGGGATTATGTGAAGACCAAGGAACTGGGCCCTGCAGAGGAGCCTGACACGGAGAATGCTGACTGTGTAACAGGGGCAGAGCGGGAGCTGGAATGCAACACCCAAACCTCATAGACTCAAAGGCCCATCTCGGGAAAAGCTTCAAATGCAGACCTAGTGATGTCATCCAGAGCAGAGTGGGCAAGGTCTGTGTGTGTGTGTGTGTGTGTGTTGTTTAATCCCCTTAATAGATACCAACCCAGGAAAAGTGGAAGAAATGCCTTAATTTCTCCCCTAACATATGTATGTGAGGATGCAGCAGCACCTGCCCAGCGCTCCCAAAATACCCCGTTAACGTATCCCTCTCAGGGGAGCCAGAAACTTTAAGCTTCTCAACCTTTAGCTACTACCCACATCATCGGGTTCCCATTCCTTGGCAGACTCTCAAACAACAAGGCAGCCATGGACCCAAACTTAGGATGATCAAAATCAATCTCTTCCCTGGGGCGCCTGGGTGGCTCAGTTAGCTGAGCGTCCGGCTTTGACTCAGGTCATAATCTCACGGTTCATGGGTTTGAGCCCCACGTCAGGGTCTGTGCTGACAGCGAATGCCCTGTCCCCACCCAGCTTTGCCTTCAGCTCCAGCCCAACCCCAAGTACATCTGCATTACTCCTGCCCTTTGCCGGGTACCATGTAATTCACTAGCAGGGAAGTTAAGAGCAAGTAGATGATTTCATTCATCTTTCCCCCTTGTTTCTAGCAGCATGCCAGAGTCCAACTCTCAATATTTATTAAGGAATAATGGAAGGAAGGAAGAGAAGGGTTGGGGAGCAGACAGAGACAACACGCTTCTGCCTAAACAACACAAGGGAGGGAGGATTCTGATAAGCACACTCTTCCCTCTTAAAGGGCTCTTTTTGATCCTGTGCCTCCTTTTTTTCTTGCCCTTATCCTTCTTCCAGTAATAAATTCTTTTAGCTTTTAATGTCACTTAATCTTTTCCTGTTTTTGCTTTATTTCTACCCTATTTGATTTCTACTTTTCTCTTTTTCATTCTCTGCCTAGCTCATCTGTTTCTCTGATTCCTCCCCCCACCTTGAGCTCTTGTTCTGATAAACTCTTTTTATTTATTTTATTTATATATTTTAAAAATTTTCCACATTTATTTGTTTTTGAGAGACAGAGCACAAGTGGGGGAGGGTAGAGAGAGAGGGAGACACAGAATCTGAAGCAGGCTCCAGGCTCAGTGCTGACAGCTCAGAGCCTGATGCCGGGCTCGAACTCAAAAACCATGAGATCATGGCTTGAGCCGAAGTTAGATGCTTAACTGACTGAACCACCCAGGGGCCCCCTGATAACTCTTTTTATACACCAATGACAGGGCCCCAGGAGAGTGAAAGGTTGAAAGAGTGGCTAAGAGTGAACGCACTGTCTAATAGTTTCCCAAGGGCACAGGGCCCATTCAGTTTTCTCCTCTTGTCTTGTCCCATTGAATCAGAAAGGACCACTCAAGGCTTGGCCTACCCTCATCTTCCTCTGGGCTCTGTTTGGCTGCCCTTAGGATCTTCCAGTTACCATCAGCAGGGGAGCTAACCCTTTAAGGCACAACCTGGCCTTCCGTCTGTCCTGTACGCACCACCTCGGACAGGCTGCCCCGTCCCTGTTTCTGAGCAGCACAAAGACCCACATTCCATAGAAGTAGAAAGAGCTCCCTGTTGTTCTTTTTCTAGTTTGCTTCCCCAGAAGCTGGCATCTGAGAACTTCACATGCCCACATCTGGCCTTGGTTCAGAAGCTTCTAGGCAACTTTGTCAGACATGTGCACAAAGGGGTGACTCCCAAGTTCCGGCTTCCAAGTGCCGCTTCACCCCGAGGTAGCTCCATTTAGCTTGAAAAACCTTGGCAGGGCAGTGGCTATGTCTTGTTCATCTTTTTTTTTTTAATTTTAATTTTTTATTTTTATTATGTACTACATTGATACACTGCACAACCTTCTAGAAAGGGCAGGCGAGCATAACTGAGTCATTCTTCATCAGTCATGAAAAAGCTGCTTTAATCGATAATCTCTCCAAACCCTTTGACACATAGTAATGATTAACTCCAGAGATGTGCCTATCTGTTTGCATCAAACTCCACTGATCCGGACAATAAGCAACCCTGTTTTCCTTGCGCCTGTTATAGAACCTGTGGATGTGCACGGTGGCTAAGCCGGGAATGACCAAGCACAAGTCATGATGCTGATCCCAGGCAGGATCTTGAACCACTGTCTTGTTCATCTTTGAATCCCAGCCTCACTGGCGAGTACCTGGCCACACTAAGTTCTCTCTGGAGAATAATATGATTTCCCTAAAGGCACTAACATGTAAAGTTCACTTTCTAAAGCATTATAATACACAACGGGGTGGAGGGAAGGCAGACACTGTGGCTACTAGACCCTGGTGGTGGTAAAGGCATGGCTTTATCTGGAGGCTCAGATGGCAGGTTTTTAGACTGCAATCAGTGACTGCCTGTGAAACTCCTGTGTCTGGGATCCAATGACATGGAGGCAGGTGCACAATGACATGAGGAAGAGCTCTGGCTCTGCAGCTGGGAAGAGGATCTCAGCAGGTATGAAACCTGACAGCTGGAGTCACCACCAGCCAATGACCCCTGCTGCTCAGACACCAACCCCTTGAAAGAAATGAACAGTCTAACATTCTCCCTGCTCTTAAGACATCTGAATAGCTTTGTTCTGGAATTTCTTGAAATAATGTTTGTGATTTTAATTCTTGCATTGTTAATGAGAAAGAATGAAATCTGGCCATTTGTAGGAAAGTGGTTGGACCTCGAGGGTGTCATGCTAAGCAAAATAAGTCAGGCAGAGAAGGACAGATACCATATGTTTGCACTCATAGGTCTAACAGGAGAACAGGAGAAACCTAATGGAGGACCATGGGGAGGGGAAGAGGCAAAGAGAGTTGGGGAGAGAGAGGGACACAAAACTTGAGAGACTACTGAATACTGAAAAGGAACTGAGGGTTGAAGGGGAAGGGGGAGAGGGGAATAGAAGTGGTGGTGATAGAGGAGGGCACTTGTGGGGAAGAGCACTGGGTGTTGTATGGAAACCAATTTGACAATAAACTATTTAAAAAACAAAACAAAATTCTTGCATTGTTGTTTAGATTGTCACACATTGACTCTACTGATTTGCAGGTGCGTTCTGCAGTACCTCTTAAATGTAGGGAGGAATTGTATAACTATCTTATAGGTTTCAACTCTCAGACCCTGGTGATTAGCTCTTATCATTTGTTATTGAAATTCTAGGGGCATCTGCATTTCCATCCTCTTCATATTTGCTTCTATTTTTAAGAGACTCCTACAGTTTTCAGCCATTTTGCTCTTTGATCTTGAACCCTAACATCAGGAGACACCATGTCTGGCCACACGGAGTTGTTTTCTAATAAGTAAGTGGCTCCTTTCAAGTTGGCTGAGTCTAAAACTGTTCCCGACCTTTCCTTAGATCCTTCAGGGTCTATTCAGTTTGGGCACTGGACAGGGTGAGAATGTGCTTTGATGGCCAGCTCTTAGAAGGACAAATAAAGTTTCCATCCTTCCCCAAAGTAAGACTCCCAAATACAATGGCCTGTGACTAACTGAAATTTCGTCCTTATCCTAACTTCCCAAGATCAAGCTATTGCCCTTTGGATCAAAGTGAACAAAAGGGCAAAGAAGCTGGTTAAGAGGAGGTTTTGAGGGTAAGAGGGAAAGAAAGGAGTGAACAAAGGAGTCCACAAAGGAGGGGAGCCCAGAGGGTGAGAGCATGCCTGACACTCCATGGCCTTGCCCTTGCTCCCTCACCTGTGAAAGCTGCACAATTCAGGCAGAGATGTCTCCTGGAAACAGCTCCATGAGGCCAGAGATGCTGGTCAACTACTTCCAGACTTAGTCCAGTCCCTCTATCTTTATTCTCATCATACCTCACACTTTTATCGATCTCTCTGGTGTCATCCCTTCCCCTGTCCTCTCAGATGCCTCTCTTCATGATTGACACTCCCTCCCTCTCTGCTTCCCTCACCCATTCTCACCCTTTCCCATGGTCTCTCAAGTTGTGCCATGACCCACACCTACATAAGAGTCAAAGACAGCAAGAGGAAGGAAATAATTTCTAATTAATGAGCTGCCCCATGGAGCCAGATTGATTCTGTAATCAATGTTCCATCCTCATTTCCTTTGGACTTATGCCAGGTTGTTTTATGGTCCTTCTAAATTCCATCATCATGGAAGCTCCACCTGCTTTGGAAACGGTGACCTCAGTCAATCTCTAGCCTTCAAAAAGAATGTTCAATCCATTCTGGGGGCTACCATAAGATCTATCTACTTAAAGGCTATTTCTTCACGCATACTTTGTCCTTTTTCATAGATCAAGTGTCACCTCTCCCAATTCTTGTTTCAGGAGCCTCCTGCCCAACCCCAAACACCAGATCAGCAGACCAGTATCTCTGCTGATTCTCACACCCTGCCTCCAGGCAAAAGGATTACAAGCTATGAAATATTTCAAGGATCAACGTGCAGGCCCTGTCAGATGTTGGCCCGAAAAGTAGCCAGTCCTCAGAGTTTTATGCCATTCTAATGCCAGATGAACTCCAATGCCCAAATCCCTTACCCTATTAGAAAGTCAAGTTCGTTAGGGAATTCTTTGAGGCCAAAAACCATGATTCCATTCCTCATGCCTTGCAACGAGGCTGGTAAACTCTCTGCAATTGAGTGAAATAATTTCCCCAAATACATAAGAGAAATATCAAAATTTATTTTCTATAGTGTTTTATCTAGGTTTGGTAAGGAAAAAAAGGGAAAGCATATGCTTCTGCTACATGATCCAATGCATGGAATGAGTGAGAGTTAGTCGATCAAAGGGGAGAAGGGCAACAGGTGAATCTCAGACAGAAGATACTCATGATTGCGGCAGAGTGTGCGTTGGGCACAGATCTTCATTTTTGGTGGCCCCAGCTTCATCTGGGAATAAAGAAATCTGTGACCTGCAGACCCCTAAAAAATAAAAAGTAGGTTTCCCCCTAATTGTTCTCTTGTATTCAAGACAGCTACTAATTATCAGAGAACAAAATGACCTCAGTATGTAATTAAACAGATTATCTGCCTTTCCTTTGGTCTATATTCATTCAATTCTATAATAGAATGTCAAATAATATAATAATTCAATATATTAAATTCTATCATGTTTTTAGTATAATAAAGTTTGAGTTTGGAGGTTAAATCTGAGGCCACTGCACACTGACCCTGCTTATAGGTTTCCCAGATTCAAGCAGCATATACCTACTCTCACCCTAAGGCCAGGATCTCCGGCAGACCACATCCTACACAGCAGAGTGTGGGCTCAGTTAAAGTTCAAAGTCTCAGCTACCAAGGTTTTTGGTTTCCACCTTAATATTTTCCAAGGGGATCCCCTTTAAAAAGTCAGTTACCATGCACTTTGAAGCAAGAGTAACAAAATAACAGACACATTTCTTAGAGGACACCACTGCCTAAGCTCTGACAAGGTCAGAATTCAGAGTTTACATGATCTCCTGACAGGTTTCCTGGAAGGGGCCATCACATATCCTGGTGGTATTGCCAAGTTTTCCTGTTAGGGCCTCAGGGCTTCTTGACTGGACTTCTGGGCACGGTGGTTTGTTCAGAAAGGACAGATCCACCCCTCTAACAGTTCACACTTTCATTCATAAAGCTTGTGGTGTATGGGTATCTACAACATGCCTCTCCATGAGCTTGGACAGGACAAAATACAGGAGCTGATGATCGTCACTAGCAACAGCACCCAGTGCTTTCTCCTGCCTGAGGTGGTTTCCAGAAGCTGTTCCTTCTTCAGTCCACAATATCTATAGTGTTTATTGCCTCTTCCAATAACCCAAATTTCCTGTCTTGCCTCACTTCTTCCTGCCTGGTGTTCCTAGATCTTGTTTTAAAATTATGGTAAAATATACATAGTATGAAGGTTACCATCAGTGACACATATAACACATTCCCAGTGGTGTGCAACTATCACTACTATTTAGTTCCAGACCATTTTCACCACCTCAAAAGGAACCTCTGTACTCCTTAAACAGTCCCTCTCCATCCTCCCCTGCTTCTCCCTCCTCCTCCCATCCCTTTTGCCTCCCTTCCCTCCTCACCATCCCTATCCCCCCCCCCCCACCCCGCACCACCCCAAGCAACCACTAATCCACTTTGTCTCTTTGAATTCCTTGTTCTAGATATTTCTTAAAAATTGAATCATGGAATATGACCTTTTGAGTCTGGCTTCTTTCACCTAACATAATGTTTTCAAGGTTCATCCATGTTACAGTATTTGTCAGCATTTCCTTCCTTTTTATGGCTGAAGAGTATTCTATTATATGGATACACCACATTTGTTTATCCATTCATCAATTGATGGACCTTAGGGTTGTTTCTAACTTTTGTCTACTATGAATAATGCTGTTATGAACATTGGTTTATAAGTTTCTGTTTGAACACCTGTTTTCATTTCTTCTAGGAGTGGGATTGCTAAGTTGTATGGTAATTCTAATTTCCTGAGAGATTTCCAGACTTTTTCACACAAGCTATCATTTTATGATCCAACCACCAATATGTGAAGGTTCATATTTCTCCACATCCTCACCAGCACTTGTTTATGTCCATGTTTACATTATAGCCCTTCTAATGGCTGTGAAATTGTACCCCACTGTGGTTTTTACTTGCATTTCCCTAGTGCCTGATGATGTTGAACATTGTTTCATGTGCTTTTTGGCCATTTGTATATATCCTTTGGAGAAATATATATCCCACTTTTTAATTGTTTTGGTTTTTGTCTTTTTGTTGTTGAGTCATTAAGAGTTTTGTATACTTTGGATAATAGAGTTTTGTATACTTTGGATAAAAGATACATAACTTTAAAATATTTTCTCTTATTCTGTAGGTTTGTCTTTTCACTTTCTTGATAGTATCCTTTGATGCACAAAGCTTTTGATTTTTTTAATGAAATTCAGCTTATCCTTTTTTTTCTTTTGTTGCTTATGCTTTTGGTGTCATATCTATGAAACCGCTGTCAAATCTAAGGTCATTACGATTTACCGCTGGGGCATCTGGGTGGCTCAGTTGGTTAAGAGTCCAACTTTGGCTCAGGTCATGATCTCTCAGGCTTGTGAGTTCGGGCCTTCATCGGGTTCTGTGCTGACAGCTCAGAGCCTGGAGCCTGCTATGGATTCTGTGTCTCCCTCCCTCTCTGCCCTTCCCCGACTCGTCGTCTGTCTCTCTCAAAAATAAACATTAAAGAAAAAAAAAAGATTTACCTCTATTTTTTCTTCCAAGAGCTAAATTTTAGCTCAAATTTAGAGAATTTATTCATTTTGAGTTAATTTCTGTGTACAGTGTGAGGTAAGGGTCTAACACAATTATTTTGCACATGGTTATCTAGCAGTTCCCCGCCCCCCCAGTAGACCACCATCCAGTGGTCTTTGGCATACTTATCAAAATCAATTGACCTTAGATTTATGGCTATATTTCTGGAATTTCAGTTCTAGTTTATTGATCTATATATCAATGTTATTCCATTACTGCATTGTTTTGAAATAAGCTACGTAGTAAGTTTTGAAGTCAGGAAGTAAGTGTTAGTCCTCCAAATTTGTTCTTTAAGATTTTTCAGCTATTTACAGCCCCTTGAAATTCCATATAAATTTTGGAATGAATTGCTCCATTTTTGCAGAAAAAAAATTCTTGTTCTTTTAATATAAAAATTGTATTCAATATGTGAATTACTATGGGTATTATTGCCATTTTAACAACATTAAGTCTTCTAATCCATGAACATGAAATGTCTTTCCATTTGTTGATGTTTCTTTCACTTCTTTTGGCATGTTTTATAGTTTTCTGGGCAGAAATCTTGTACCACCTTGGTTAAATTTATTCCCAAGCATTTTATTCTTCTTGGTAAACAGAATTGTGGTCTTAATTCCTGCTTCAATTATTCATTGCTGGCATATAAAAATACAACTCATTTTTTGTTTTGTACCCTGAAACATTGCTGAATTCATTTATGAGCTCTTCTAATAAATTTTTTTTAGGAGGTGAGTTTGGTAAATTCTTTAGGATCTTTTATATATATAGGATCTTATAATCTGTGAATAGACTTTTAGTTCCTGTTCAATTTTGTTCAATTTAAATTTCTTGTATTTTTTTCCTTGAATAATTGCTCTAGCTAAAATTCCAGTACAATGTTGACCAGCAGTGGTAAAAGTGAGCATCCTTGGTTTATTCCTGACCTTTATTGAAAAGATTTCAGTCTTTTATCACTGAGTATATGACATTAACTGTGGGTTTTTCCATAAACGTCTTTTATTATGTTGAGGAAATTTCCTATTATCATTCATAATTTTCTGGAAAGTTTTAAAATCACTGAAGGGTGTGGGATTTTGTCAAATCCTTTTTCTGCATTAATCGCAATGCTCATGTGTTTTCCCCCTTTATTCTATTAATGTGGTGTATCACATTTATTGAGTTTTGTGTGTGGACAAAAGTTTGCATTACTGGGATAAGTCTATAGGTTTGTAACACTCTATCTCTCATTTCTAGTTCTTTTTTATTTATTTCTGGCTGTATGTTTGCATAGATTTCTGCATCCATCTTTCTTCACATTTGTTGCTCAGTCATTATTTTGTTTCTCTTTTTTTACGTGTATGTTTTGCGATCGTTATCTCAAATAATCACTTTATATTCATTGCACTGTCACAGACAGATAAGCACCAAATTCACAATGGAGGGCAGAAGGAATCAAGGAAGAGGACACTGGTTGACCAAAGACAGAGGCAGAGTCCACTCATAAGTCAAGATGCGGTCACAATGTCCATCTTTCCCATGCCCAATCCTTGTGGATCCAGAATGTTGATCCAGCTGGAAACTTTTCAGATTTTGCCCTAGAAGAATGGGGAGAAAGGCTACCGTCTTTAGAGTCTTGTCATGGATTGCTGACAGTCTCCCTGATCAATGAGAACATGTCTACATTATAGCATTTGGGGAAGTTTAGCAGCATCAGGAAAGCCTCACTCCCTGAAAGAACCAGACTAATACCTGCTAATACTGCATTAAAGTATACTGTTGGAGCTTCATTTCTTTAGGTGAAGAGACTGGCGGCTCTCAGAAATTTAACGCTCTGGCAGACAAATCAGGTATTTCATAAATATACATGAACAAGGGCAAGAAAAGGGAGAGAGCAAGAAGGTCGGGTGTACATGAGAAGAGGTTTTAGGAAAAAGGAAGAGAGTGCACAAAAAATCTGTAAACGTGCTTCCCCATTGTACAAATGGGCCCAGGGTGAGTTCTGAGAAAAGGATCCAAAAGACAGATGTCACCTTCTATCATCAGAATGTGAGTTCCCCTTAAAGCAGGTAAAAATGCCCAGATTTGTCCAGGACAAGTCATGAGACACAGGTTTCAGAGTGAACACTGGAAAAATATCTCTTCTGAATGAGAAACAATTCAGTTACCAGTTTCCAACTAAGTTACACCAAAGGTTTTTCAGTTTCCATTAACAAGGGAGGGAGCATAAAGTATTTTAGAAAGTCTAAATTCTCGGACCTGGCTCAGTTGGTTAAGCATCCGGCTTCAGCTCAGGTCATGATCTCATGGTTTGTGGGTTTGAGCCCCGTGTCGGGCTCTGTGCTGTCAGCTCAGAGCCTGGAGCCTGCTTCGGATTCTGTGTGTGTGTGTGTGTGTGTGTGTCTCTCTCTCTCTGACCCTCCCCTGCTCACGTTGTCTCTGTCTCTCAAAAATAAATTTAAAAATTTTAAAAAAAAAGTCTAAATTCTCACCTACCATAGGGGTGATAGTGTTACCAGCTCTCAACCTTTCAACATAAACCCATCAAGGAGTCAGTTTCTGGCTCGAGTCCTGGGTCCCACTTTGCACTCCCACAGATTTGACAACTTTAAGGAAATTCCTGTCCCATATTTTTTTTTTCCAAAAACTTGATCTTGGTCTCATCAAAAACTCTCAGATTCTTATAAAATTGTCATATGCAGGGAAATACTAGCCCCTAAACCAAATACATCAGCTCTAGAAATTATCAGAAAGAGCATATTTCAGTCAAGTTTTCCTGTTTGAAATTGCCTTTAGCTTCTAATTTGCAGTCATTCCTTGCCTGATTTTAGGTTACTAAGCCATTTTTTGCTGACAATTGGATCTGGTTCCAAGGATGACTTCAGTGATAAATGTCACGATGTCGCCATTTTTGCCAAGCCCCTGTCAACCAGGGGAATGGACATTCATTTCCACAGGGAGAGATGGAGACGCCAAATGATCCCATGTCTATGTTTGATCTAGGAAACTGGCATGGCTGAATCCCAGTGTTTAGAAGGTGATACACCTCCAGAGCTCATTATTTGGGAAACTCTCCTAAAGTAGCTTATGTATGAATTTAATTCAGTGTTTTAAAAAACTATTCACATAGCCTTCAAACTTGTCTACTTCGGTGTGATATTTAGATCCCTTCAGATGATTGAGAATGGGGATGTAGAGGAAAGAGATGGCCACAGGTACCTAAGAAGTGGGGAGAGGGTGCTGAAGAACCCAGCAGGAGGGCACTGACAGAGTAGGTCCTTCATTTCTCCAACCCATCTGCTGATGACACCAAGAGGAGGCCTCCCGACGTGCGGAGCAGGTCCTCCTAACAACCACAGGAATCCTCCCTAAGGCAGCCAAGTCTAAGGCTTGTTTCAAACAGATCTTGCAGGTAGGGAAGAATGTCAGGATTCAGAAGTGACCCCAGGACTTTTCTCCGTTTTAAGCCTAATTGGGAATATTCTTGACAATCGCTAAGCCTCATTTTCTCCACGTCAGAGCCACTTAGCAGTACATTCATTGTTTTAGATCATTCAAATGGTGCCCGAAGTGAGGGCTACATTTCAACTCTTTAGCTTGACTAGAGAGGAGGCATGTGGGGAGCACTTACTCAAAACAAATTGTACAAAAAAGAGTTAATATAGCAGGCCTGAGACTGCTCTCCTAGAAAGGCCTGTGTGCAAGACTGTCCCTTGGCAGGGATCTAATAATGTGGGTTTTGTGAACTAGGACTTAGGGTTCCCACCACCCTGATAAGAGCGGCCCACTATACCTAAACTGTTTGTACAAACAATGTAATTTGTGCTGAACACCCACATTCTTTCTGTTGGGTGTGAGATTTTGGAACATGGTAGGCAGAGGGTGTCTAACTAGCTCTCAATAAAAACCCTGGGCAATGAGTCTCTAAAGAGCTTCTCTGGTAGATAATATTTTACATGTGTTGTCATAACTCACTGCTGGGGAAATTAAACATGTCCTGTGTGATTTCCCTGGGAGAAAACTCCAGACTTTGTGCTCCATGCACCTTCTCCTTTTGCTGAGTTTGCTTTGTATCCTTTCACCATAATAAATCATAGCTATGAGTACAACCATATGCTGAGTCCTGGAAGTCCTAGAGATTCATCAAACCTGGAGTTGGTCTTGGGCACCTTCTAGACACCACCCAGTTCTTCTTTTCCTTTATCCTCTTAGTTCTTATACCTAGGACACTCTTTGAAGGGACGTGGGTTGGGAGAGGAAGGGAAAAGGAGCCTTTCTGTCCTTTAGTCTCAATATAAGCCTCCTTGTCCCTTTCCATTTCTGCTCCATTCAGACATGCCCCTTATCTCCTCTCAGAATTACAGAAAGAAATTCTTTGAAAGAAGCTTGCCAGCCATGACAGAGATGCCTGAGGTACTGTTCATTCCTAGGGACTATCTTCCAGTTGACAGCAGCGTACGTCCTGTATGATAGTTTCTGATACTGTGAGCCTTTGTTTCTCAGTCTTTACTGCCTCCCTTTACTTTACTCTTCCTCTTTTCAATTTGTTTTTCCCTTTCCCTTACATTATTTTTTCTCTGTTCTAGAGCTATCCCTAAATAGGTCTCTGACACAATCTCAAAACTTCAATGTTTGTGTGTTTTCCTCTCTCACAGCTAAACACATTTCAAAGAATTTTTTTCAAGGGAAGCCTACAGAAAGAAACCATCTGACTACATGAGTAGAGCTACGTGAATCATCTCACTGTGAACGAAGAATGATATTTTTCTCTACTGGGCCCCACTGTGTGAGAAATAATTATGTAGATAGCACCTGCTACCGTTAAAATCTGTGCTCCAAACTGGCTGCCTGCAAACGTGCCTGCTCTCAGCAGTCAAGTGAGTATTTATAGGGGGTCTACATCTTGACTCAATGCACTAATACCCACAGGCCAAGATCTCCATCCTTCAACCCAAAACACCCAGAATTGGTTGCAAGTCCTTTGACTTGACCAATGATAAGAGTCAACTTTCCCGAAGTCTCCACCATCTTGACCAAAGACTTGGAAACTCCACACCTTTCTCTTTTTTGGCTGGCCCCTCTGGGTCCAGGTGATTGTGACACAGTTACTGTTTTGTTTTCAAACTAAACAATAATAACCTTTCTTCTGTACCCTACTCCAATAAGAATTATTATTGCAAAGGCAGAGACAATATGATAATACACGTGCTGCCATCTCAACCCCAGAAGGCTGTCTCTCCTGCAGTCTTCGGGGCTTCCAGACAGGGCTTCAAAGCTTTCTGTTAGGGTTTCCAAAACTTTCAGATGGGGGCTTCCGGACTTTCTTTTACAGGTGTTAGGATATTATGTTAAGATTTCAAGGAATTCTTTGTAGGAACTAAAAGATGTGTCTAAGTTTCCAAAGCTTCTGTACAGAGGTTACAGGGCTCCCTGGAAAGGGCCAGACGTCTTCTATGGGCTATTCAGAAGTTGCAGACAGCAGCTCATATCATTGTCTTCCAGGATTCAGGAAGAAGCTGATTAATTTTATAGTCAGGGAGGCTTCTAGAGGGTCCTATCAGCATATGCTTTCCTCAGCCTTCCGCTTTCATTCATTCATTCATTCATTCAGCAAACATTTAGAGAGTATCTACCATATCCTAGGCACTGAGCTGGGTCCAACTTAAGATACATAGCATCAATGTCAAGGAACTCACAGACAGAGCTGCTCCTAAGTCTCTCCTGCTGGTGGGGGCTGCCACCATCTCCTCCTGCCTTCAGCTCCCATAAGGACCCTAAGTTTGCTGTTGTTCCTTTCCAAGCTAAACAGCTAAGGGTAATCTTTCAGCTCCATGGTTCAGGTGGAGCTACTCATGATGAGAGTCTCCAGAAGCAATTTTGTTCCAAACTCTTTCAGAAAGTTTCCTAACACCTCCTACAGAGTGACCCTAGAAGAGCAAATCTACATTAGCCCTCTAACTATAATTCTTAGGCCCTTTGACACTTGAGGCAAAGGTAGGGCTCTTCAAAGAACAGGAATCTGAAAAGACCATTTAGCCAAGCACTAGCCCTACCCAGTCACACGTGGTTGGCTTGCTGGCAACACTTTTCACGCTTGTAGATTCCACAAGCCACACCAAAAGAGGAATACGTTCTCTAAGGCATCACATGGAGAGTGGGGTTAAGCCCTTCCCATTTGCAAGAGTTCTGCTCAGCCAGAACCTTCTTCCATACAGCCGAGATTTCAGCCAGCTTCACAACTCTATTCAGGGGACAGACTCCTGTTACAATGAAAATCCCCAGAAGATGTCCAGCTTCCGTCAGACTATTTCACACTCCTACTGTGAGTGAGCAGATCCCTTCAGAAAAGATAAGTGAGGGCAGGTGTTGCCATTTGAAAAGAAAAAAGACACACGAGGCACCTGAGAGGAAGTGGCAGCAAGAAGGGGTAGGAAAAGACTCCAAACAGATTTCTATATTGTATAGCTGGCCATTGGGTCAACCCTGAAAACAAGATCCAAGTGAGGGCTAGACGTGATCCCTGCAAGGAGGGGACACCAGCTCCAAGAGAAGCAAAGCCAGGGCCAAACCAGCATGGTGGGCTTCCAAACAGGTCGTAGGTCATCTCCCCCTTCCAAATACCCAGTACTAGTACCCCCTAAACCCAGAGTGCACTCCTCTCTGCTCCTTGTGTATTTCAACACTTCCGTCCAATAGACAAAAGCCCTGATGGGGTCTTTGAAAGTGTAGGACAACTCGAAGGGCACTGGCACTGTGAACAGGAGCGGTGAGGCTCCAGTAAAGGAACAATCACAGCGGACATTCACAGCTGTGTAACTCCTAAGGCGACGACGCGACGCATTCTGCATATACTGAACTCACTTTACCTACCCAGGACCCCCATGAGGTCGGTACTTGTTGGGGCCCAGTAGGCAAAAATAACCCTCAAACAATATTTGGCCTCCTGGGCCGCACATGTGGCTTCTGTTCATCCTATGATTTTCTCATTGCTTTGTAAAGAGACATGTACTTTTAGGCTTTGAATCAACTTGGTTCAGTCAGTGGCTCCAGCCCTCCCCTTTGCTTTCTAGATCTTTGTTTGCTGTAGGGAGTTAACCTGGCCCTCCTTTTGCTTTGCTTTCTAGCTCTTTGTTTGGTGTAGGGAGTTAACCCAAACCTCTGCCATAAAATTTGCATATTAAGGGATAAACGTCCTGCCCATGCATAACTGATGAAGGGCCTTAAGGAATGTAAATACCTCCTCTTAGAATTCTTCATGCTCAGAGGGAATCCCTCCCTTGTAATGACCTGATTGTTTCCTTTTATTTACTACTGTCCTGACAAAAATGACCTTTTCCGGAGCATGTCTTTACTTCAAAAATCTTGAACTATGTAACCATTAAAGAAACGATGTAATCACCTATGGTATATAAGACCCTGGCCATCTAAGTAAAGTGTGGCTTTACCACCATGCCCGTTGTTGTCTGTCTCTTCTGTCTTGTCGTCTTCTTTCTTAGAGATATTTTCGCCGACACCAACCCCCTACTCGGGATCTTTCTACTGTGGTGCGTGGGCTGGTCCCCCGCAGGTACTCTTTATGATTTCATTCCCATTTTACAGTTGAGGAAACTGAGAAACAGATTTTAAGCAACTCGTTCAAATCTCACACAGCAGGTATAATAGCAAGACTTGATTGCTGGCAGTCCCGCCTCTGACTTGGCTCTAACGCCTGGCCCTCTCCCTGGTGACTGGAAATTTCTCTCACAAGACTTACTTCCCATCACTTTTTCTTCCTTTCAGTTTTTCGCCCATTGTAGGAGTTGAGCTTGTAGAGACCACTCTGGGTCCCCTCATCCTCCTTGAACAAAATTTCCTCTCACTTTTCCTTCCCTGGCCCAGCTTCATCAATCCCTTCTAAGTTGGCCTTTGTTCCGCTACCCACTCCCGAAACTGGAGGCCTTACGGACAGACATCTTTCTCGCCTTCTTGGGAGCTGGCAAATGAAGTGGAGTGCCACGGTGTGGCAAGAGAGCCAGCAGCCCAGGTCGGTCCTGTATGGCCAGCAGGGCAGGGTGTGCCCCTCTCTCTGCCTTCTTGGCCCCCCCCACCCCCCCATCCCTTCACGTGCCTCCATCTCTTTGTTCACCTTGCTTTTCATTGCTCTTCCTCTGCTAACGTGCTCCTGGCCTGTCAGCCCTCCAACGTACCTTTTCACTGCTGTGTCTATTTGTTTTTCTCGGCCTTGTTTGCCTTCTGCTACAGGTCCATCTCTGGAATACTTTTTTTCTCAGTTTACTCTTTCTATATCTTGCTGAAGGTATATCTGTGTCTGGTTGGTTTTATCTTTTTATGTTTTATTTCTTTTTGAGAGAGAGAGAGAGAGAGAGAGAGAGAGAGAGAAAGTGTATGTGTGTATGAATAGGGAGGGGCAGAAACAGAAGGGGACAAAGGATCTGAAGTGAGTGGGCTCTGGGCTGACAGACTGACAGGGCTTGAACTCACAAACCCTGAGCCCAAGTCAGACGCTCAACTGCCTGAGCCTCAGGGGTGCCTATCTGTGTCTGTTTTTATTGCCCATTTTTTTCTCTCAGGCTGGCCACAAGAGAAGAGCAGAAGTTCACTATCACTATGCCAGGGTAAGATCTATTATCTTTTAACATGGTTTCCAGGCCTTTTGTCTGTCTCCGGCATCAACTCTGGCCACTTGTGCCCTCCAACATGGCACTGCAGCCACAAGGAACTTAATTTTCCCCCTAAATATGCTCTGCCCTCTGTGGTGCCATTCCTGCTGCCGGAGAGACATCCTCACCCCGAACCCAGTATTCCACTAACTCCCACCCCTTCCTTAAGCCTCAGACACTGCTTCCTCCAGAAGGCTTCCTGGAGGAGGCACCTCTCGGATTGTTTCCATTCTGTGTTTCTACTGCTAGAGCAATGATCACATCGACTGCATTTTGCCTGTTTGCTTATACCTTTCCCCTTTACAGACTTAAGGTCTTTGAAAGCAAAGCTTTACTCCCAGACTTACTTCTTTACAACACAGTTGAACACAGAAGAAGTTGGCATTGTTCCCTCCCAGCGATTCTCTCCCCATACCATCCTCTGAGATGTTGGCTCATTTTTGCCCAGTTTGGGGATTCTACAAGCCCAAGTACTATCTGCTTCCTCCACAAACTCTCAGGAGACTGATCCTCGTGGTGGCGGTGGCGGGGGGGTGGGGAGTGTCTTCTGGGGCTTCTCATGTCAACCTCTATTTTGATAATTAATCATGGAAGAAAGTGATGTTAGGTAGAGATTTTGTGGAGTCCTTTTTTAAAATTTTATTAGACATTTTTAAAACTTTTTTTTTTGAGAGACAGAGACAGAGTACAAGTAGGGGAGGGGCAGAGAGAGAGGGAGATACAGAATCTGAAGCAGGCTCCAGGCTCTGAGCTGTCAGCACAGAGCCCAATGCAGGGCTTGAACCCACAAACTGTGGGATCATGACTTGGGACAAAGTCAGACTCTTATCTGACTGAACCACCCAGGTGCCCCTTGTGGAGTCCTTCCAACAACTGCATTGGTGGCTCCACGTATATAGGTAGGAAACCTGGACGAAACCAATCACACGTCAGTGCTGGTGTCCCCTGTCCCCGACAAGTGTGTGTCCCTCCAAGGCAAGCAGCATGTTGCATACTTTTCCTCCCTCACCCAGTGTCCTGAGAAACATTTGTTGGAACACTTCATTCGTATGTACATGTGTATGTGTTGTGTGTATGTATACATACACACACACTATTACATATATGTATAGGTAGTTCTTTTACGTAGACAGGTTTCATCCATATATATCTACACACACACACGTGCGGTTTAGCAGGAGTCCGGGTTAGGGACGGAATACGGGTCCTAGATGACAGACACTACTCTGGTTTTTTTGGATGCATCTGAGGAGTTGGGTTCTGGGAGGACCCAATCAGTTTCAAATGCCTTTAAATCTAAGCTGTGAATGTTTATATTGTCTCCTAAAGGAAAACACCTTCTCTAGCAGCTCTTGCCAAAGAAAACTACCTCACTGCCCGGCAGAAGTGACACCCCAGTACTCTGCCTTGTTTGTAAAGTGAGTATTTGAACATTGTCCAGTCAATTCAGCTCCTTTCATCTCTGGTGCTCCCCAACCCTAGACAGGGCATGTGAGCCGTGGTATATACCGAGTTTCTATTGCTGGCTTCCCCACCAGCCAGAGCCTCTGGCTGGACCTGATCTTTTGTTGTTTTTTAAAAATTTTTTTAAAATGTTTATTTTTGAGAGAGAGAGATAGAGTGCAAATGGGGGAGGGGCAGAGAGAGAGAGACAGAGACAAAATCTGAAGCAGTCTCCAGGCTGGCTCTGAGCTGTCAGCACAGAGCCTAATGCAGGCTTGAACCCACAAACTGTGAGATCATGACCTGAGCTGAAGTCAGACGCTCAGCCGAGCCACCCAAGTGCCCCTAGAACTTTTTTTTTAACATGTTTATTTTTGAGAGATAGCATGTGAGAGAGAATCTGAAGGAGGCTTGTAGTCCTGTGGGCCGCTCCATCTCATGAACCTTAGGTCATGACCTGAGCTAAAATCAAGAGTCAGATGCTTAACCGACTGAGCCAGGTGCTCGTTAAAGTATAACCTCCGAACCACTGTTTGGGAAGTCAGTGCAAATGACCCTCACTCAAACTCTGGTCCTTGGAGCTTGTACTGTTCCCTCCTCTTGTCCTCGCCTGCTAGTCGAGAGTGGTCTCCTGCTCTCTGTAGTTGAGAGGAAAACTAATAGAAACTTGGCTCACAGTTAGCAGACTGTCTTGTCAATGCCTCTTTCCATCCTTCTCAAAGTTTCCCATTTTAAAGAGAGCTGGTGACTAACAGACTGATTTGAAGAATTCTTTGCTATATCTTTAGTAGACTTTTCTCCAGTACAGCCCCACTATTTTCTAACGTCCTAATTTCTCTCTGTTCCCAGCTGACTACATAGTCACGCAGCTAGGGCGTGTGGCAGACGACGCGTTCACCCTGGACTACAACAACCGGCTGTGTGCACTTCAGGCCTTCGCCGGCGGGCTTTCTTTCCAGCTTCGACAGCAAGCTGGCCAGCGTGCGAGTGAGAGAAGCAGCAAGGGCTGGGCTTTCTCAAGAGATTTCAGTTGCCTCCTTTGCTTTTGCCCCAGGACATAAAGGGCGACTGCCTGTCCCTTTCAGAGTAATCCCTGAATGTATGTATGTAGCTCTATGTGCATCTGCACGTGTGTGCGCGCATACGCACATGTGTATACACGCGTGTATATGTACACACGCCCCCAGCTTCTCTGGGTTTCACAGACCTGGGCAGGGATCACAGCTGAACACGGGTGAGAGATGCTCAAAGCACAGAGAGGTTCTTGGTCAGAGCACGTGGTTATGGCCCAGCAGATTCTGTGCCCTCAAGAGTCCATTCCCTCTGCTTGTGCAGCTCGATTCAGGTTCCAATGATTAAATGCTTAGATCTTTTTTCTTGAAGACCCTTCCTGAGTGGGATAGTTCCCTAAATTGCCTTTGGTCTTCAGTCCGCAAACTGTGTTAAATGGTTCTCACATCTGCTCAGTGCTGCTGTTGTATTGCAAACACAGCCATGGCCAGCTTGTAAACGGATGAGGGAGGCTGTGTTCCGCTGAAACTTTATTTACAAAAACAGGCCAGATTTGGCCCGTGGGCCGTAGTTTGCTGACCCCCACTCCAGGTACATTTCTGTGAGCTACCTGGCCATCTTCCAGAACAGGCCTGTGGTCGTGACATCGTGTGAGTGGGAAATGCCTAAAGTTAGGCAGCAACGGTCTCACAGATTGGATCCGAAAAGGTTACATACACCCACATAGCTTTTACCTTGTTTTTTTATTTTTCTAAGACCAAAAGTCACATGCTCTACTGACTAAGCCAGCCAGGTACCCCTTAAAAATTTATTTTTTTTTTCAAGTAAGCATTATACTCAATGTGGGCCTTTAAAACTTTTTTATTTTACCTTTTTTTTGTTTTTTCAAGTAAGCCTTGCTTTTACCTTGTTTTGGTGACCGTGGTTTTCAGAGTATCGTTTAACCTCAGAACTGGGAAAACCCTGCCATCAGTGATCATTTTGAGTCCACACAAGTGGCTTCATTCTGCTGTACCCACAGTACAGCAGCCACTGTACCTTCTCTATGGGAAGAGGTTCTGCTCCCCAGGACGGCAAGGCACCGTCTTTTATCAGAGGGAATGTAGTATTTCTTTGGTCGAGCTAGCTTACTTTCCCGTGGGGCTTGGAAGGCACTGATGTCACAGTGGCTGGGCCCACTCTGCTCTGGACTCCCCCTCAGCCCAGGCAGCAACCTGCAGCCGACCCCAGACCCCCCACTCCAGCCCGAGAGCTCACAGGTGCCCTCTCTGTCCGGGCACAGCAGTGTGCCAGCCGAGATGCCCCTGGACATTTCTGTGCTCCACGCCTTTGCTCTCAGTGGCTTTCTTGGGAAACTTAGGCCACAGCGCATGACGTCAATTCCTCAATAGTCTTTACTTGATTTTTCTTAGCTATTTTATTCTATTCAGTTTTTTCTTCTCTTTTCTTTGTAATAGGGAACACTTCATGAATTTGCATGTCATCCACGCCCAGAACCCATGCCAGTCTCTCGTGTCGTCCCCATTTTAGTACATCTGCTGCCAAAGTGAGCCCTTTCCTTAGCTATTTGAGACATTTACTCTCCCCCATGAATTACAGGATCATTGTATCCAATTTTGGAGCAATAAACAGAAGGATTCATGAGGAGGTGCTTTTAAATCACCCACTACAATTGTATTTTAAAAATGAAGTTCTCTCTGCATATCTAACAGTTTTTGTTTGATACACTTTGCTGCGTTGCTAGGTGTACACATGTATTTTGACAATCGACTCAACCTAGCACACAGTGATAGTGCTATTTCTGCTCTCTTGTATATATATTTGCATTTGTCCATTTATTTTCAAGGTTTTGGAAACATTGTGTTTCAAGTATGTTTCTCTTTTTTAAAAAGTTTTTTCTTAATGCTTATTAATTTTTTAGGGGGGGAGGGGCAGAGAAAGAGGGAGACACAGAATCTGAAGCAGGCTCCAGGCTCTGAGCTGTCAGCAGAGCCCAATACGAGGCTTGAACTCACGAACTGTGGGATCATGACCTGATCTGAAGTCAGATGCTTAACCCTGACTGAGCCACCCAGGTGCCCCTCAAGTATGTTTCTCATTTAAAAACAGATTTTTTTAACCCATCACATAGTCTTTTAATAGGAAAATTCAGCCCATTAACATCTTCCAATAATTGTTATACTCCGTTTTGTTCCTTTCATCCTACTTTATGTTACCATTTATTTAATTGTATCTCTTTTTGTGTTTCCTTCTGACACTCACGGTCAAATACATGCTTCTTTACTTGTGAGTAAAAAAAAAAAAATCTAAATTTTCTTCCATCTGCCCCTCAAATTCCACATGTGTTGTCATAGAGAGATCACCGGGCCCAGCTACTCAGGCACACCTGGCTGGGGGGCCCAGAAAGCAGAGTGGGACTCCAGGGGCCCCATCAAGTCCCTGTCTCCAAAGACAGACTAGATCTGACTGTTCCCAGTGACTGATACGCAAAACCCTACTTTTAAAGCTGGAAGTGCCTCTTTTGGCCTTGACTTCTTAGAATAAATGGGCCAGATGGTACTGATCTGGGAGTGAGGAGATGAAGGCTGCGGGGGAGGAGGATGAAGGAAGAAGGGAAGTGTGCTGAAGGGGAGTTCAGGGGTGTCACTGGACCATGAGGCTGCTCTGCCTGGCCGTTCTCTCTCCGCAGGTACAGAAGTTCCCCAGCCCCAAAGCTGGTGGGGGCCCTGGGAAGGATGAGCTCTCTGGTGCCGATCCCAGGCACCCATAGGGAGAGAGTGAAAGCAGGAGGGGGAAGAGCATCCCTTGGGCTCCCTCTTGGGAAAGGAGGATAGTGGAGGATACAGTGGTCTGGGAGGGAGACAGAGGGGCCCTACTGAGGAGGAGGGACTTTAGGCAGTTGTCCAGAACAGACAGGGTCCACAGCACACACTTTCCTACCACTAGGGAGGTACAGTTTTGAATGGGCAGGAGAGGACAGTATCCCAGCACCCAGCAACTGAAGTGTCTCCTCTTGGAATGTATTAGAGGCTAGAACCTAGAGTCAGGCTAGCCTTAAGTTGGAAAAAGGCAGGCCCTTTTACCCTTGGCCCTCAGCTGCATTGGGAGGTTGGGTCAGAGCCCAAGTGAGCCTCTCCATACGCCCAGGGGAAGGTGGACCCCCCAGCTGGGGTCAGATTCCTCCAGAAGCCCAGAGCACTGGACTCTGGCACACCTGAAGGGACTGTGAGGGTCAGGAGGCACCCTTTCTCAGGGTCTGCAAAGAGAGCTTTGAAAAGGAAAACACCTTCGCTCCACTATCGCATACAGAGTGCACGCAAAGAGATAGGAATACAGATGAGAATAAGGCTAAAGGCCTTGGGTTCCTGGGTTAGATAATGGGAGAGAAAGAGGGCTACCAACTCTACTTGACAGGTTCCATGATGTAAAGTAATCCTTACGAGTATCATTATCACTGAAAAATTAGAGGATCTCTGAGTTTCAATAGCTTGCCCAAGGTTACAAACCTAACAAGTGGGTGAGCCTAGATGAAAACTAGTCCTCTCTGATTTCAAAGCTCAAGTCTTAACAAGCTCATAGACTGTCCCAAGTTGTTCTGAATACTTTGGTAGCTTTAATTTGGAATCTGGTGTTATGCTCACCAATGAATGGGGAAGCAACCCAAAGACTCAAGAAATAAAATATGATAGGCTATCTGCACCCAGTTCACTTCTACACTTGCTTTTCTTGCACACACACACATGCACAAAGTAGGTAGGCTGGTCTCTCCCTTGGGAAAGTACAATGACTCATCCAGGTTCCTCCGCTCTCAAAATATGTTCAGACTGCCCACTAATCTTTGATACACCAGCTTCCTGCCCCCTGTCCTGAGCTGCTCAAACCTCTCCTTTCTGTTACAACCATACAGTGGCAAACACCTCCACATATTAGGGAAGGTTCCCCCAAACAGTAGACAGTCCTTTGATCAGATTGTCAAAGGGCTTGGTCATTCTTCCTGGATCCCAAGGTCTCTTCATGTCTCTGATCCTCTTTAAATTGATAAGATCTTTTAAAATATATGTGCAGTAGAAAACAGTTAATAAAAAGGACAATGGAAAACATTCATCTCATCACTCACAAATAACCACTGGCTCCATTTTCACATCTCTTTCCCTTTATCCCCAGGAAAGAATAAGTGTAAGAAACAACTTAATTGTTTGGGGAGCAGGAGTGGTTATGAAATTATTACAGTTTTCGGGCGCCTGGGTGTTTCAGTCGGTTAAGTGTCTGACTTTGGCTCAGGTCGTAATCTCCCAGTTTGTGAGTCAGAGCCCCACATCAGGCTGTGTGCTGATAGCATAGAGCCTGAGCCTGCTTCAGATTCTGTCTCTCCCTCCCTCTCCCTTTCTCTCTGCCCCTCCATCACTTGTGTTCTGTCAAAAATAAAACTTAAAAAAAGTTATTACGGTTTCCTAAGAAATTTGACTACTATTTAAACCGCTGAAGTGATCAAAAGTCTTAACTATCCTGTTGCTGTAATTTGAGTATAGTTAAAGCTGTCATCAATGAGTAAATGCTCAAAAAATAACGTTTTTAAAAAATGGTATGTATGAAAAAAATAGTATGTATGAAACATAGGAGTTTAATAAACCACAAAATGTAAATAAACCACAAAAGTGGTGAGTATTGCCATCCGTGAGTAGAAGCCTTTTGAACCTTAAGAATGAGGTAAAGGATATATGGCGAGACCTGGGAGAGGCAGATAAAAGGACAGCATAGAAAGTGCCAGAAAGACCTAGAAGGGCCAGAAACATGGGAGTGAGAGGAGATCAGATGCCTCCAATTCCGGACAAGAAGGCCACAGCAAGGTTGCTGGGAGGATGGCCTCTTTATCCTCAGGGGAGGCAAGAGGCGTGGCTGTGAACAGGAGGCTTGGTAGGAGGGCCTCTGGGCCGAGGGGAGAGGGAAAGGGAGAGAGCACTCCATCTCCAGGCAGTGGAGAAAGGTGGGAAATGGGCGCCTGCTCCGCCCTCTTGATCCAGAAAGGTATCTGAATGTCCAAGCATTTCAAAGGAAACCGGTCTAGAAAGGCCAGTGCGGCAGAAGGCGGCCACAGCAGGCGGCCTCCCTGGGTCTAGTTTGGAGCCAGTCTCCGAGCATCCGGCGGGCCCACGTGGGGCCGACCGGTGTGGCCTTGGGGGAGATGGGGAGCAGCCACCGCTGAAAGTCTCCTTAGGCGGGACAGAGCCCAGAACTGCCACCACCGAGCTTCCACCGGACACCCAACGTCCGCAGCAGATACAAACGCTCGGGGGCGGGGCTGCCGAGGGGCGTGGCCGCTCACGCCAGTTGCGCACCAGCACTGCCATTGGTCAGGCTCCTGCCGAGAAAGCCCCAGACACCCAATCCTCACCTGCCCCAGTCACCCTGGAGACCCCAGCGCCCGGAGGCCCCCTGGCTGCCGTTGAAAGACGTTGGCCGTTGGCTACCCTACCCGCCACCACCG
>PISW01000315.1:0-28887 GCA_004023785.1 Mungos mungo | reverse complement strand
AGTTATAGAATGGACATTAAACTGGGTGAAATTTGTAGTTACACCCATGAACACTGAGTTTGAGCTGCCAACTGGGCAGATAACTTCTCTTCAGGCCAGGCTGAGGATTTTTAGCCAGCTTCTCTGCAAGAGGGGAGCAGACATGTTTCCTGCTCTTTTGAATGATCTCCGTGAGACACTAGTAGTCCTTTTAGTAAAGCCTTCAACCAATTCACCGACTCAGCCTCTCCACCGGGCTCACGGGTTCCTGTCACCGCCAGAGAAGCCTAGGAGTTACCACCATCCAGGACATAACCTGTTTTCCTTCAGTTCCTTTCTTTTCCCTATCAAAACCCTCTCATTCATCTCTTATGGTAAAATCACATACCCCCCCCCCATCCACCACTTCTTACTAGAAAGGGGGGAAACTAACAAAATTACTTTTAAATCATTTTGATGTCATTGGAGAAGTCACTTAACAGAAGTGCTGTTAGGTTCAAGGGATTAAACAAAAGATTATTGCCCTAAGTGAGTTCCCTCCCTAGTGCAGACATTCTGGCTCGCATAGTCAAGTGGGGTGTGTGAGCTGCACAGGGCTCCAAAGTGCGGCAAACATTGTGGTGGTCCTAAGATGGAAACCTGAGATGTGAGGATGAATCTGGATGTGGGCTCACCAGGATTGCTGGGCATTGTGAGGTTGGGGGGGTTGTTTCTTGGAAACCTGAGCCTCTGTAATGAAACAGATACCAACTGGGGTGGTAAGAAAGGGGAAAGAACTCTTAAACCCTATTTTTAAATAGAGTAAACCTGTATACGAATGTTCACATTCTTACCACAGTCATCTGAGACCCAGAAGAAAAGAGGGTGCCATATCACTGGATAGTCACCTCTGACCTAAGGGACTTAGAAGACTTATGTGGACTTAGAAGAAAATGGCTTCTTCCTTTCTCCTGAATTAGCACCCTGTTTCTGTAAGGGGCCTGGAAAACAGGAATATTGTAGAGATAACTAAAAAGCAGTCCAGATATAATTTTAAGGGCTGTTAAGAATTTGGGATCCAATCTTGAGGCTGAATACCCTTCGGTATGCAAGGTCTGAAGAGTGGCGTCAGAGTATGGAGTCCTTGGAGGACAATATGTGATATTCATTGTTAGGCAGAAGGTCACTGTAAGCAGCATCTCCATGGCCTGCTTAGATGTTCCTAATAGGAAGAATAATAGATGTATAATCAGTTATACATCCATGTTCTAAAATGGAGCCTTTGCTATCTCTTGAATGGAAAAGTTTTGTTTGGTGTTTTCCTTCTTTCATCTCTCAGCTCTTGTCTCCATGTTAGCATCACTGAAGTGCCTAAAGTTAGCATGAGCTGTTTGTTCCACACCCAAAACATGCCTCCTATGCTGCTTGGCTAGGTAGTAAGGAATGCTGGATTCTGGTGGGAACCTGTAGCTGAATTCCCAAGTATTCCTAAGTTCTATCCCTTCCTCCAATTGGGAGATCATCTGGTGAGGCCCAAAGCTTCTGGAACCCACATTAGAGCTGGCAGGAGAGAGCTTGCTGAGGTATCAGCCCTGCGGGAGACTGGATTATGATCAGAAAATGGGGTGGGCTTGAGGAAATGGCAGTGGTGTGGAGCAAGGATTCTTCTCCAGCCTCTGGGTGCTGGGTGGAGCCTTTGCTATCTCTTGAAAAGAGGACCCCGGTGTTGCCTCTTTGGAGCAGAGGACTGAGTACTAAAAACAAAAGGCCAGTTTTTCCTATGTCGGGTGAGGATGGACACCGCTGAAAGTGTCAGTTCCTAGGTTGATGGTAACTGGAAGAACTTTTGGGGTGACTTTGAAGAAGCCAGAAAATAGGTTAGGAAATACAAGAATAGAAGTTTCTCATCCTTTGGGGTAAGGCAAGAGGGAAAGGGAATTAATTACTTCTCTTTGCTGGACCTGCGGGCCTTGGCATTTTGGATAGGCACATGATACTCTTCTTAGCTTCTACTTAGGCAGAAACTCTGTGAAAGATAAGTTAACAGACTTAGAGGGCTATGGCAGAAACAAGAAAACCATAGACAAAACCACCTTCCCTCTCTCCTTCTTTCCTCCCTCCTTCCTAAAAACAGTTGACAAGTTCCAGCTAGGTGCTGAGGATAAAAGATGAACAAGACTCATTCCTGGCCCCAGAAGAGCCCCGATGTCACGGGAAGATAATGTCATGGCTGACTGCGGGGCGTGAGCGTGAGAAGTGGTTTCCAAGGACTGCCTTTTCTGTGTGTATGTAAGGAGGGGTCTGAGAAAGCCAGAGTCCCCCAGAATGGGTTCGGAAGTTACCTTTGTAATTGCTACAGGGCTGAGGGTGGAGGACCAGATGACACACGTATGTAAAGGATTCATACTGTCCTTGTGGCTTCTCTTTGGGAATCAGGAGCGTCATGCTTCCTGGGTCCCCCGTGCCACACTCACAGGCACGGTGGCAGGGGTAATGTTGTCACTTCTCCTCTCCCTGCTGTGAGTGGTCTGGCTGCAATTTCCCTTGAGTTCTTCCTTGGTCATCGTGCTGGGCACAAAAGGGAGAGCAAGGAAGTTGTGAGACACTTGAAAAATACAAAACGAAGAAGGAAGAAACACCTTTATCCCAAAATAACAGTGGCAAAACTGAAGAAAAACATTTTGGTATCCAGAGTTTGGGTCCTGGAAGTCCAGGAAGCCCAAGGACCGCAGAACAGGGGCGCCTGGGTGGCTCAGTCAGTTAAGCGTCCTGCTTCGGCTCAGGTCATGATCTCACGGTTTATGGGTTTGAGCCCCACATCAGGTTCTGTGCTGACAGCACACAGCCTGGAACCTGCCTCAGATTCTGTGTCTCCCTCTCTCTCTGACCCTCCCCTGCTCGTGCTGTCTCTGTCTCTCAAAAATAAATAAAAAAACAGAAAAAAATTTTCAAAAAAAAAAAAAAAAAGGACCAGAGAACAAATAACACTTATTGGAGAGCAAATATTCTCTTATTGGAGAATATTCTACTAGCGTTTAAGGGCAGGTTAAGGGCCTCTGCTGAGGCTAGGGAAGGAACAGAACAAAAACTCCTAGGTTTTCACCCCTTGAGGAGAGAACCTCTTGGGGGAGATTCCTTTGTGCAGGTATTCAAAAACTTCCATGTTCTTGGCAGGTGCACGGTACAGAGAGTACCCGGAAGGGAGGCCTCCTGACGGAGTCGTTTTTGTCATCAATCTAGGTTTGTTTTGTAAATCAGGGATTGAAGAGTAGCTTTAAGTTTCCAGAGTTTGCGGGAGTGTGTAACCAGACTGGTAGGTCCTAACTGGACCTGGGAGACGTTTCTTACACAGTTTATTTTGAAAGTATTCACTGCTGCTGAAGCTAATTGGAGGCAGGGACTCCGGGTTGCCTGGCCACAGCCCGAGAGAACCTGGAGTTAAGGCACTAGGTGGACAGATACTCTCACCCATGGACGCAAAGCCAGGTGACGGGTGTTGACTCTTAGTACTGTCATTTTGCCAGACGTTTTGAAGACTGTTTGGTGTACCAAGGTCCTGTACTGGGAGCCAGTGCTCTAAGTTGGATAGATACCTTTACTAAACCACAATGCCATTATTTTTCTCATTTGTCATGGCCATTGAGAGCTTTCACAAAATTGCCACAGTCCTTGGGCAGCATTTAATTTCTACTGACCTGGCTCAGCTCTGAAGCCTCAGCGACAAGGGCAAGTGAATAGCTTCCCCATCTTCGCTTCTTTGAGTAGATGGCCAAGAAACGAGTTCTGTGTCAGCAAGAATATGGCCAGAAACTTTGTGGAGATTCTGAAATCTCTGGCTTATGGATTGATTAGGGGTTCTCACCCTGCTTTCCCCTGTAGGAGGTATTTCTCTATGGCTGTTTAGCAAATTTCCCAGCATCTTAATCTTTCATAAAGTTTGGAAGTTTTGCTGGCTCTCATATTTCCCTTTTGGTGTGTGTGCGCTGCCTTCTCTCAGATGATTTTTGGCTCTTCTCCCAAGTGACTTTCAGCTGTTCTTTGGGAAAAAGGCCAGACAATTTACTACGGTGAAAAAAACAAAACCAAACCCCCAAAACCGATGTGTTTAACTGCTTCTGGCATCTGGTTTTGTTTTGTTTTCCTTTAAATGGTGGTTAGTTTCTGTACCCAAAGACCTGCAATTCTAATGACACACTTCTATGGTTTCCTTGCCTGGGAATAATGCATGACAGGCTACAATCTGCCATCTCTCATGGTCCCTTCACACTTGTTTACTTTTTGAAAACCCTTGTTGAAAGGGCTTGCCATTGAGTTTCCCGTGGGTAGCTAGGAAGGACCCCAATTTCAAAACTGAAAATATTAGATGGGAAGGTGTTTTGAACAAAGAACAAAACGCCTGTGTTCTAGTGCTGGCACTGCCGTTATTATCCCTGTGAACTCTGGAAAATCTCCAGATTTCTTTGGGTTGTGGTTTCCTCATGGGTAAAATTGGGATATTAATACCTACCTCACAGGGTTGTTGTGAGGATTAAATGTGCTCTGTAAGCTGTTGTCCCACATAAATATTTGCAAAATTTTGTTATGATTCAGGAGCCATTTAAAACTATTTCCTGGCCACATGACAGACACGCTAACATTTGTACTCTCTGAACAAGGGTTTTCATGGTCGTATATTGCATATTTAAATCACTGGAGCAAAATTTTATGTTTCTGTGTAAATATTTTTGTGCGGAGAGGGTCCATAGCTTTCATTGGTTTTCTAAAGGGGGGGGGTCCATTATCCAAAAAAGGTAAAAGACAGTGCTTTAGAATTGAAAAGTGGGACTCAGTAATGGAAATGAGTTTATTGCTCCCAGAAGCTCCCTCTTAACACATTCGCAGTAGAAATTGCAATTGCTTTTTAGATCGTGAAATTGTTAGTGTGGTCTGGTGACTCACCATACAGAACATTTGAAATTGGGACAGAAAATCTTGGCCATATGGTCATAGTAGCCATTAGGTTATCCAACTGAAGTGTGAAGGTGGAGATAAAAAAAATTATTAGCTACGTGGCCCTAAGAAAGTCACCTGACCTCATGGAGTCTGTTACCTCATTTGTAAAGTGAGGGATTGACCTTAAAGATTTCCAAAGTTCCTAGTTTGAGCTCTCTAGGGAAGTGCAATCAAAACTGGACTTGGATGGAACCTTTTCTGGTGGAAGTGAATCGGGGTTTGCATAAGAGGAGAAAGGAGTGTCAGGGAGAGGAGGAGGGGCAGGGCACCTGAGGAGCCCCCTTCTTGATCAAGATGGGAAGCAAGTCTGCTGATGTGAGGAGCCAGAGTCATTGGGGCAGAAAGAGAGCTGGTGGCTTCTCCCGAAGATCCAAAACTCCGGGGGCCCAGAAGATCCAAAACTCCGGGGGCCCAGAGACTCGGCCTCCACCTCTCACCCTGGCTCTGACTTGCCAGAACAGAGGTGACCCTCAGCGAGCAAATCCTCTGCACTCACAGCACTTCCCCGTCTCACAGAGGCAAATGACTGGAGTCCTCCCTCTTCCCACATCAGGTGGTTTGGCTCCTTCAGGAAAATGCTGTCCTGAGAATGCCTCAGGCTCAAGTAAGTCCTAGAGATAGAGAGGCTGTTGGAGGATTAAGAGAACTGCGTATCTGTACTGTAGGGTGTATTGGAATCCCCCAACCCCACAAGAGGAATTTTAGGAGAAAGATCCTTATTTTTCTTATTTTCTTAACCGCTATGATACATTATTGTTAATTAAAGGTTCACATATTGGGTTCACAATTTGTGGTGTGTGTGTGTGTGTGTGTGTGTGTGTGTGTGTGTGGTGTTTTAAAAAGTAGGTTGAAGCTGTTTTGTGTGTAGACTGACTGGTTCATCATATGTGGGTTTATATTGAAGCGCCAAAGAGACTTACCCTCCAAAGGGGGGGCACCATTTTACATTCCCACCACCAGTGTGTGAGCGCTGTATCCTCACCCAAGCTTGACATAGTCTTTTAGATTTTATCCAGGATAGGTTTAGAGATATCTCATTGTGCTTTAAATTTGCAGTTCCCTAATGACTGGTAATGTTGAATATCTTTTCTTATGTTCATTTACCATTCACACATTTTGTTTGGTGAAGTGTCTGTGTAAGCCTGTTCTCCTCCTCTCCGTCTTTTATTGTTACTATTTTGTAAGTTTATTTATTTAGTTTAAAGGTTATTTATTTTGACAGAGTATGAGTGCATGCAAACGGGGGAGGGGCAGAAATGAAGAGAGACAATCCCAAGCAGGCTCCCCACTGACAGTGTGCGGGCTCAATGCTATGAACCATGAGATCATGACCTGAGCTGAAACTGAGTTGGATGCCTAATAGACTGAGCCACCCAGGCATTCCCATCTTCTATTATTTTTAAGAGTTCTTTTTATATGTTAGATATATGTCCTTTATTGAATACATCATATGCAAATATGTTCTTCCAGTGTGTGACTTGTCTTTTTACTTAATAGTGTTTTTTAAAAGAGCAAAATTTATTTTCTTTCTTGAAAATAAATAAACTTAAAAAAAATGGGGGTGCCTCAATGGCTCAGTCACCTAAGTGTCTGACTCTTGATTTCAGTTCAGGTCATGATCTCACGGTTTATGAATTCAAGCCCCATGTCCAGCTCTAAGCTAACAGTGCAGATCCTGCTTGGGATTCTTTCTCTCTCCTTCTCTCCCTCCCCCTCTCCTACTCTCTCTCTTTCTCTCTCTCTCTCTCTTAAAAATAAACTTTAAAAATAGCAAAATTTATAGTATTGATAAAGTACAGTCAGTTTGTTTTTTTATGGATTGTGTTTTGGTGTAGTATCCAAAAATTGTTGTCTAACTCAGGGTCACAGAGGCTTCTGTTTTCATCTATAAGCTTTATAGTTTGGTTTTATATACAGTCCTATGAACCATTTTGAGTTGGTTTATAATTTGTTTTTGGTACTTCAAAGTATGGCTCAAAATTTTTGTTTATTTTGCATACTATTGTTTCCACACTGCTTTTCCGTTTTGTCAAAGATTATTTTCCCACATATGTGCAGTTCTATTTCTAGACTTTCTATTGTCTTCCACTGATGGTTGACTTTTATGTCAATATCACACAATATTGATTACTGTAGCTTTATAGTTAAGTCTTGACATCACATAGTATTTATTAGTTTTCTGATTTCTTTTTCAAAGTTGTTTTTTGGCTATTCTTCTAGGTCCTTTGCCTTTCCACATGAATTTGAGAATAAACTTGTCAAAAATGCTTGCTGGGGGTTTTATTAGGATTATGTTGAATCTATACCTCAACTTTAGGAGAATTGCCATCTTACTGCTGAGTCTTCTCAATGATAAGACTTGGAATAGCTCTCTGTTTAGATTTTCTTTGATTTCTTTCAGCAACATTTTGTGGTTTCAGTTACAGGTTTTACACATCTTTGGTCAGATTTATCCTATGGAGTTTGTATTTTTTAATGCTGAAAGAAATAATACTTTTAAAATTTCAATTTCTGATTGTTTGTTGCTTGTATTTACAAGTACAACTGAGCTTCACGTATTGACCTTGTATCTTGCAAATTTGCTAAACTCACTTATCCTGATAGTTTTTTTTGCAGACATCAGACTTTCTATAGAGGCAACCTTATCCTCTGTGAATAGACAGTTTTGTTTCTTTTCCAATATGGATGCTTTTCTTTTTCTTGCCTTATTGGGCTAGTTAGGACCTCCAGGACAGTATTGTATAGATATGGTGAGAGGGAACAGGTTTTTCTTCTTTTTGAGCTTTAATTCAGTCTTTAATAATTAAGTATGGTGTTATCTATAGATTTTGTAGATGTCTTTTATCAGATTGAGGAAATTGTCTTAGTAGTTTGCTGAAAGTTTTCCATCAGGGATGGATTTTGTCAAACGTCAAATGCCTCTTCTGCATCCTCTGAGATGATTATGTATTGTTGTTTGGAAAAAACAAACTAGCTCTGTGGGCTAGGAAAAATGGCCATGGAGGGTTAAAGGTTTAGAATAATACTCTTACCTTGGGATTCTCTGGACAGAGGGATCGGCAAACTTTCTCTGTAGTCAATAGGTTTCTGTACTAAATATTTCAGACAGTTAATCTTTTAAGCTTTGTAAGCCAATGTGGCTGTCACCTCTTTGTTGTTCTGATTGTTTAACATTTCTTTAAAGAATGAACTATTCTTAGCTTACCTTTAAAATTTTTCATCTGGCCACCTGAGCTAAAAATGATGTTTACATCATTCATTACAGGGTTGGGTATGTAGTTGGGAAAAAAAAAAAAAAGCAGCAGCAGGGACAGAAACCTATGTGGCCAAAAAAAGCCCCAAATATCTACAACTGGCCCTTTACCAAAAACACTTTGTCAACTCCCTATTCTAGAATATTGTTATAAAATACTTAAAGGGAAGATAACATTCTAATATACTGTATAGGGCTCAGATTAACTTAAGCCACAGGCAGCAGCTTCTCTTCATCTGTAGTACTATTCCCTAAACCGGGTATTTTTTAATAAGAGTGTGATTATTAAAATGTGTCCTATGAAGAAGCTACCTAAAATGTCACGTTGGAAGTTAAGTGATGGTAACTATTCTTGATTTCTCAGGATTTGGAAGACTGCGCTCCTTGGTTTGGAAGTAGCCCTGGCTGAGACCAGGTTCTCTGGAAACAGACAAGGTAGAGTTTTGATTGGCTGGGTGTTGAGTCAGTGCATTTAACTGACACGTATTTAGCAGTAATTCCATTCCAGGCATTGTTCTAAGAGCTTTATCCTCTGGACTAATGATACTACTAATTCCTTTCTCATAGCAGGTTGCTGAAGGGATTCCACATGGTTCAGCAACTCCTCTAAGACACGCTTACAGTGGTGGGGCCAGAATCTGGCTCTTAACTCTGTACCGTGGTGTTTCCCTACTGCATTGACTTGTCCATTCTTAGCTTCCTCTCTACCATCTGGTCTTCTTCCCTGGGTTTCCAGGTTGCCATAAAGACTGATGGAAGAGAGATATGAATGAAAAGTTCCATTTGATACCCTTTTTAGTGAATTAGAAGATTTACAGCACTTTTTAAGAAGTGAAAGGTCCTGAATGTTTTGGAGAGGCAGAGAGAGAGACAGGAAATAATAAAACTAAAGAGACTCAGAACTAGGAAAGCTTCCACCCTTTTCTTTCCCTCTGACATGAAAACAGATTTGAAATCTGGAGGTAGTCCAAACGCTTTCCCTAGTTTTACTTCATTTGAATCAACTTTAACCAATTTGTGGTTGCTCCTAATGACCCTCTCTGGAGTAACCATTGACTGCATATTAAATAGTGACACAGACTACTTTTAAAGGTCAGGAAGTGAAATAACCAATATCAAAATGACATTCATTGTAAATCATCTCTCAGATTCATTCTGGCTAATGTGCACATCCCCAGGGACACTGCTTTTCTTCTTTGAGAGTGGGCAGGGGGTATCCATCCAGTGCTCAGTCCACACAGATTCATGCCACTGAGCTGCTGTTGCATCTAGTTCCCACGTACAACCCTGGGTGGAGCCTGATGTTGTCCTCCCGCAGGCTCATGGTTCTCGGTTTCCCCTCCTCCACATAAAAATACACCCACACCCACACACACACACACACACACACACACACACAAATACTTATATATATCCATTAAGTAGTGTGGGTCTCTTTCTGCCTGGCAAGGGGCCCCGTATTTGACATGTAAGGGAGCTGGGGAAAGATACGCTATCAGACTACAGCCTTTTCATTTTGTCTTAAGCTTTCAAGGAACTCATATACTCTCCTAGGTATCTAAAGTTTTTTTCTTTTTACACTGATTTGTCTTTTTCCCAAGTACCCAGACTCTGAAGTGGCAACTTTCAATATACTAACTCCATTTAAAAGTGCCATCTGGGGGTGCCTGGGTGGCTCAGTCAGTTAAGTGTCCAACTTTGGCTCAAGTCATGATCTTATGATTTGTTAGGTTGAGCCCGACACCTGGAGGCTGCTTCAGATTCTATGTCTCCCTCTTTCTCTGCCCTTCCCCTGCTCACAGTCTGTCTGTCTGTCTCTCTCTCTCTCAAAAATATATGCTAAAAATTTTTTTTAAAGTGCTATCTGATGTCTTCATCTATTGATTACTTAAGTTTGTTGTCTGCTTAAAGTAGTTTCAGTTCTATCTCCCACCAGAATGATCTATTTCTTGAAGGGGGGTGGGTTCCACTGCAGCAGTAATACGTCTTCATTTTGGCAAATCCAGAAAATATAGCTAAGCAAATAGAGAAAGATCAGAACCATCTGCAATCCAACCATCCAGAGTCGACTTGCTGGTACCATTTTAGTGGACTTCCTCGCAGTGTTTGCCCACATGTACATGTTTTTTTCCCAGAAATAGGATCACTTAGTACAATTCGGTGTTATAGGCTCTTTTCTTTAATTTTTCTGAGCTCACACTCCTCTCCAACATAGATCTATTTAGTGATCTATGCTGTAAGTGTGCTGTAATTTCTTAACAAATCTTCTCTTGTCCACAGGTCCCATTTGAGGAGAATCTTTATATTAAAGATGAAAGGACCCCCCCCCCAAAGACACTGAGAGGGACGGCCTCCTGATACAGCACTTGGCTGTCTCTTCGTAAGGAGGGCAAGACTGACTTTGTGGCCAAATACAGGACAGATGGGCTCTGACATGTGGAAGTTTCTTTGAAATGGTGCATTTCTAGTCATTGAACAAATGGTGGCACTACATGCTGCAGCAAGTATATAAATGCACAGAAACCTTCTTGCACTATCTGCTGTGTCCGTGTACATACTTCAAAGTGAACACTAGGGCGTTATAATAAAGTGCACTTTTGAGGACATGTATCTGGCAAAGCATTTATTTGTATGAAACATCTTTCAAACGCAGCAAGAATTGAATAATATTTAGTTCTATATGTAATAGATAAGGATTTCTTTATACTATTTAGAGTATGAAAATGTCATTTGGAGCCCTCACTGGTAAAAGGCAGCAAGAAGTGTTCTGTATTCATCACTGGAGCTTCCTTCACTTTTATTTTTTTAATTTAAAATAATTTTTTAATGTTTATTTTTGAGAGAGAGACAGACAGACAGACAGAATGTGAGCAGGGGAGGGGCAGAGAGAGAGAGAGAGAGAGAGAGAGAGAGAGAATCTGAAGCTGGCTCCAGGCTCTGAGCTGTCAGCACAGAGCCCCACATGGGGCTCAAACTCACAAACCATGAGATCATGGCCTGAGCTGAAGTCGGATGCTTAACCAACTGAGCCACCCAGGCGCCCCCTTCCTTCACTTCTTAGAATGTACCAGGACCCTAAGTCTTACTCTGAGAAAAGGAGTCAGGGGAATGTGGGTAGTTTTGTTAGCCCATTGGTTTGCTTTAAAGACACGCCCACTTAGGACCAACAATTTTAAGTTCAGGCCACTGCCCCAAGGCCTTCACGCTGCCTGGGCTGGGCTGGCTACAATGAACATATGTCACTGTACTCTCAGCAATGAGGTGCATGGTTACGTAGCCTCCCTATGGAGACCTGACGCTTACTCTGTTCCAAGGTGCCCCTGCCTCAGGGATGCTGAATGTGATAGAAATGAATATCCCAGCCACTCCAATGGATCCAGAATCTATCTTTTCTTCAACTGGGACATTTGATCCTTAGAGCCTTGTTGGGTCCGTCATCTGATCAAAGTGGAAAAGAAGGGAGTTCTTCAGGCTGGCTCCTCTCCACCTGGCTTGAAAGATACAAATGGTGTCAACTTTTTAACTGTGAGCAAGAAAAACATGACTCAAGACACGTCTATTTGCACTTCTTATAAAGAAAGGCAACTCTTGCTGAAGCACCCCAGTCATCAGTGAAAAGAAGCAAGTTAGCTTATCATAAACGTAACCAGGTCAGTGTTTTTCCATTACATCACAGGAGCTTGCGTTTATTTAGCCCTCCCATGTCTCAAGCAATATAATTCTAAATATATGCTTTTCTGCATTTAACCCTCACAACAATCCTGGTGTTAGGTATTCTTACCCCAGTTATTACAAATGTAGAAAGGGAGGCACTATGGTTACATTAGTTGCTCAAGGACACAAGGTTATTTTGTGCAGTGAAAGGAATGTAATGATAAAATTGGAAGTGTTTGGGAAAGAGCATAAAGTGTAGTACTTCTCTTAAAATCTTCATGAATTAAAGTTTTGCTGTTTACCTGTTCTCTGTTTGAGGGTGAGGTAGGATAGAAAATGTAAGTTTGGGGTAATTTCAAAATGTTAGCTTTAGAACTTAGAAGTGACATGGAAATTTTGCAAAACATGGAGAAGATAGCTTCCCTCCTCCTCCTGCAAAGAACAACTTTTATAGTCTTGGTTCTCCCTTCTTGGTGGACTCATTTGGGCCACTGCTCTCTCAAAGAGCTCCTTTAGAATGGAACTCTTTAAGAATAGAAGGCACAGGGACATGGCCAATTGTGCTTGCTAATGTTTGTTATGGAGAAGAAAAAACTTTTCACAGCCCTTACAATCTCCTTCAGGAGCAACTGCTGTTCTTAGCAAATCAGAGATGACGCAGAGCCCTGGCCAAATTGAGGAACTGTCACATTTCCCCAGGGAAGAAACTAGATTTGAAGAATAGTACAGAAACAAAGGTGGAAAGGTGACCTCTTGTTGCTATGGGGTGGCCAGCTGATTCAGTTCCCATGATGATTCCTCTCTGTGTCCCAGATTGAAGATGCCCCATGTCATTGAGTCACTCGACATTCCTGACGGTAGTAATAGACCTAAGAATCATGTGCCCACCTCTGCCTGCCATATGGATGAATTTGGCCAATTCTTCTATCGTTAAAATCCCAGGTCAAATATTACTATTTCCTGTAGTACTTGTTTTCTCTCAGACAAAGTGGACCCATTCTGTATTTCACAAATCCTTGTTATCTGCCTCCATGCCTTGATTTATGGGTTCCTAAACGGAGCTGTTTGAGAGCAGAAACCCAAGACTCATCTCGGGTGTTGCAGTATCTGGTGGTAGATTATAAATTAAATTGTTGAAATCTGTCTAATACCAAGGATGATAACATAAATGACATCTGTCTTTGGGAGGTTTTCAACCCAGTTCCCCCATGGCTACCCTTTCCCTTATGCATTGTCCCCAAAATACCTATGAGGTTTGGTAAATTCTTTGCTTACTCATGGTCAGGGCTTCTCAGACTGCCTATGGAGGCATCAGAAACCCCAAAAGCTTGCTAGCTTGTAGCCCCGAGGAGCTGGAGATTTGGTGGCAGTTGAAATTCCTTGGGAGTTTCATACTTCCTCTCAAATTTCCATTTCCATTTTATGTTTTGTATGTCCTACTACATGTGTGAAGTTTTCTTCCAAAACTCTGGAAAGTGTGCATAACTTCACAGTTCCAGAGAGGGCAGTTGGAGAAGCGTGGTGCTAATTAGTTGTGTAGCTCATAGTGAGTGCCTTTCTTAGATGGTGCTCCTCAAGGAGGAATATCTATCCCTCTGTCTATCTACCTATTTATTTATTATATAATTTATTGTCTAGTTAGCTAACAGACAGTGTATATGGTGTTCTCTTGACTTCAGGAATAGATTCTCATGATTCATCACTTACATAAAACACTCAGTGCTCATCCCAACAAGTGCCCGGGACCCATTTCCCCCACTGCCCCCAGTTTGTTCTCTATATTTAAAAGTCTCTTATGGTTTGCCACCCTCTTTGTTTGTAACTATATATTTTCTTCTTTCCCTTTCCCCCTGGTTTTCTGTTAAGTTCCTCAACTTCCACATATGAGTGAAAATATGGATATCTGTCTTTCTCTGACTGACTGATGTCATTTAGCGTAATACCCCACGAGGAGGAATTTCTGAAGCCTGGAAATGAAGGGATTTGGGGGACAGTGTCAAGGCAGCAATCAGCCTAACAAACAGCTAGGGACTATACCGACTTTCACTGAGAGGGACTGTAGAAATAATTTGAGTCCAAGTTTCACTCTGTTATTTGCTGATAGGAAAAAATTTCTCATGCTCTGCTGAGAAGACAAAATGGTAACAGAGATATATATTTAGTGTTCTCTGAAATTCTGTACACATCACCTAATATTATAAAAGCATTTATCCAGACTTGATGGATTTGTATGAACTCTGCTTTTCCACACGAACATCTCAGCTTGGAGCAACCGTTTGTTGCATCTTAATCTTGAACTCTGACCAGCCTTAGAAAATCAGGAAACAAATTAATCAAAGACAAACCACTGTCGTTAGTTGTAAACCATTCCTCCTTATACACGCTTTCCGGAGTCGCTGGTTTTCTTCTTTGGGAAGGGGTCAGAATCCTGACAAATGGTCAGATGAGCGGAGGTCCCCACATGGTGCGATGCGGCCTCTCCCAGGGCAGCCCTGTGCCAGGCCTCAGGGATTTTTCAGAGGAGGCTGTTAGTGGCTTTCTACAACAATGCAGTGTTTCCTTAACTTGCTCAGAGCTGACAGATTTCTGTTATACAGACCGACATGCACACATGTCCTGTGGGGGGCATTTTGCCTTGCCGGGCCCAGAGTTCATCTGACATGCGCATCCGTCAACCAGCCGTGCTTTTCAAGGGCTGTCCTATGAAGGCACCAAACAAAATGGTAAAGGTGAGCAGGTAACCTGTGTGCCGATTACTCTTTCATATTGCTTTTACTTTGGGAGGTATTTCAAAGCTCCTTTTACCCAAACTTGGTGTTTCTTAGATCTCCCAGGCTCTGAAGTGGCCATTGTTAATATACAAACTCCATTGCAACTCCGTTTTCTGATTTCTGCCACTGGTGTTTAACAAATCACTACTTGATTAATGTAGCCACAGGCCTATTTCTTACAAGGTGTATCTTATGAAAAGAATATCTTTTCATTTTTTTTTTCTTTTTTAATATCTTTTCTATAATCTTTAGAGGAAAAATAATTTCCCCCTATTACAAAAGAACATGTGTTTTTGGGCTAAGCCAGATATTTAGGTAAAAAAAAAAAAATCTATAAGCTCACTACTTGATTTTTGTGGCTGTTCTTACAGACGTTTTCTATATGTCTATCTTTCCCCACAAATGGGATCATACAGTGCACGCTATTTCATTCTCTTACAGCCCTCTCCAACTTCAATTTTAATGATCTACCCTGTGGATGGGCCTCAGTTTATTTAACCAATTGTTGTTGCCCACAGGTTACCAGACCTAAGCACCTGCCCCGGAAAGGGACTAGTGTCACCTGGATATGCCCTAACAGCCCCACAGTGTGATGTCCACCTGTCTCCTGTTGGGCGGGGCATGAGTGCATTTGTGATTAAAGGAGCGATTGGTGGCCTGGGTCAAATGGGGGAACCTTTGGGATTAGGTGTCTCTGCTAAGGGAGCAGGGGACACCAGCCTGTGCTGAGAGGCCTTGCTTATGGTGGTACCCATGTCACTCTGGAGGGAGAGCGCTGTCATGGTGGGCGCTTGGGGTGCTGCCCCGGCCACCCCCATCCCTTCAGTTCTAGCACTCATTCCCCAGCTGCTGATGAGTCTCAGAGAAGTTCCTCTCCAGAAACGGCCTTAGCTAAAGGGACCTACCATGATCAAGGCCACGGCCCTTTCCCTGGGGGAGTTTTCATCCAGGGATTGGTTGATGGGGGCCTGTAGTTGCCTGTCCCCTCCCTCCACCCCCAGGTTGGGACAACTCTTTAGGGCCCTTCCTGCTCCAGAACGCTGCAGGGTCTGCGCTGAGGCCTGTGTTGGGCTGCACAGCAGCTCTGCTCCCTCTTCCCAATTCTGCTTTCTCCTCTTCACCGCCACAGGTGTATCTCCTGCCACCACCTTCCAGAACCTTCCCCCTTGCGCAGCGCCAGCTCAGGGTCTGCTCCCTGGGGAACCCAATCCGTGTGTGGCAGGCACGAAGATAAAATGTGCATTTTTGGCCTGACAAAGAGTTTACGTGTACAGTATGTCTTACCGAGACAACACAAGTTAAACAATATTAGTTCTAAGTGTAATAGTTACAGATGTCTCCACAATACTTAGATGGTTCGATACCTAACATTTCTTTTCCCATTTAAATCCAGTCTGGCTTGGATTTCAAGGCAGATTCTCACGTGAGGGAGTCAGCAAGAAGTGTTCTGTGTTTGGCATTTCCCATGACTCTTTCCCCACTGTGTGGGTGTCCCAGGTCTGAGACATGGTTTGTGGGGAGGTAGGTGGGTCCCTGCTGGGGCAGGCTTCTCCCAGACAGGTCCTTCTTCCCCTGGCCCCCCTCACCCTGTGCTGACCGCAGACCCTTGGTGCCCCTCTCAGTACAGACATGGGTCCCCAGCCCCCCGTGTGGCCCCCTGTGTGCCTTCTCATTATGAAGGAGGAAAAATATTTTTAAAACCTATTCCCTCTCTCGAAATTCAAGACATTATTCAGAAGTTTCCTTATTGGCGATGAGGGGGTTTTGTTCCTTAAACAGTGACTGTTGGCTGTTGGCCAGTCTGGAGCAGCCTCAGGAAAGTGACTGAGCCCTAGTTGAGCTGGCTCACTTTCATATTTCCCCGGGAGAGGAAACGGTTGTAAATTCTCTACTCAAGGACCAGAGGTGTAGAAGTGACCTCTGAGTCCTGTGCTGGGGATAGGCAGCTCAATTCTTATCAGGACTCCTACCTTTTTTTCTGCTTTAGTTTCTGAAATTGCCCCCCATGCCCCTGCCCTCTATTCCATTGGGTTGGGAAGCCATTGCTGACAGATGGATCGGACAAAGTACAATTTAGCCACTGTTATGGGTTCAGTTGATATGCTGAAGATCTAACCTCTGGTATCTCAGAATGTTTGGAAACAAGATCTTTGTAGATGTAAGGAGTTAAGATGAATAGGGTGGACCCTTTATCCAATCGAACTGGTGTCCTTATGAGAGGAGGGGAGACACAATGACACAGGCGCAGGAGAGGAGAACACCATGTGATGACCAGGCAGACACTGGTTCGCTGCAGCTGCAAAACAGGGACTCCAAGGACCAGAATTTAGGAAGTGACAAGGAGGGAATCTCCATTACAGGTTTCAGAGGCTCTGTTGACACCTTCATGTTAGACTTCTAGCCTTCAAAGTCATAAGACTGTAAGTTTCTCTTGGAAGCCCCCTGACTTGGGATACTTTGTTACCCTTGGAAACTAACAGTAGTCATTTATAGGAAACAACCCTAGGAAATGAATGTAGCCATTATCACAAAACCTGCAACTAGATTGTTCTGGTATTCTGTCTTGCAGTCAGAATCTGCCCTCTAACTGTTTAGAGAGATCATCTATTTGGAATTGCTGGTGAGAAGATTTATTGTAGCTCTAATAAATAGTTCAACACATGGACATAATTTAGGAGCTGAGAGGTTCATTTCTAGTTTAATAAGGCTGAAAGAAAGCTAAGAGTAGCTGGGGACTGGGAAGTCCCTGGATTTGGCTAGGTTCCAGGAGGCGCTTCCTTGTATGACCCTATGTGACTGTTCCATAGAGTTTATGGATTCTGAGAATGAAGCCCAAGAAAGGAATTTGAGGTTTACTTGGTATCCTTGAGTGTCCTGTTTCATGTGGAGAAAACAAAATCTGGCGTAAGCGGCTTACCCACGGGTCAGCTGGTAAACGGTAGAGACAGGCCTGGAGCCCTAAGCATCCTCAGATGCAGGTCAGTGTTCTTGTCCCAGCTCTGGACTCCCTTTTAGGCCCGTCAGAACATGGTGCAAAGTCATGAAGAAACTCTGAGGAAGCTCCACACTGACTTCTCAGAACCAGTAAGGGCCACAGACTGGGCTTTGGGGACAGGGCCACCACGTTGTTGGAGCCTCAAGTAACTTCTGAAGGCAACGGTAACATCACAAACAGACTTTAGGTTCATGTGTCAGATAATAGCGTTTAGATCCTAGCTCTGTGGTTACAGACCAAGTAATCTGAGGAAGAGTTATGGAAACTCTCTCAGCCAGAATTTATCTTTAAAAACTAGATAACTGTAAGCCTGCAAGATTGATGAAGGATCAGACAAGGGGTTTGTTGCAAAGGACGTGGGCCATCTCCAAAAGGAGATACCTTTCCTCCTCGTTTTGTTCCTTTCTAAGTTGTCATCTGGGTCTGAAAATTTTAACCTGATATAATAATAAGTAACAAAATACAACTGTTACCTTTACTACTACTACTACTACTACTTTTTTATGACCATAGAAAAAGATAAGAGTTACTGAGAAGATGCCACACAATGTCTAATAATGGCTTTACATGGATTACTAATCAGCAAAACCTTAGGATATAATTATAATTGTTAACCTCACTCTATAGATGACAAAACTGAGGCTTACATAAATGAAGAAAGCTTCCTGGGCTCACAGATCCAGATAGTGATGGAAATGGACCCAGACAAGCCATAACTAATAAGAAAAATCAAAATGAGCATCATTTAGTCCATCAGGAAATTAGAACAGAAGCCTGTTGCAAGGCAGGAGGACCAGAGGCTGCTCACATCTGATTCTCAACAGTTACCAAAATCCGTCCATTTATTGCATTTGCTGAGTCGTCCGCAACCTTAAACAACTTGGTAGAGTAGGTTGTGACTCTCAAATAAGAGCCAGTAGGTGAAGTGTAGCCAACACAGGATAACCCAGTAATTTGAAATAATATGTAAAATGTTAGTTATTTTCAGGGCGTAGTGCCTGTTGTACTCAGGTCCACGACCAGACAGATGATATGGTTTACACATCCACATGATTGTGGAATCCAACTTGTAAGATCTCTACCTCACGATTGTCCAGGCTATTTGAACACACTCAGAGATGAGGAGCATACCATCCCTTAAGGGAGCCCTCCTTACCTTTAGGAAATGCTCACTAAGAATTCTGCCCATCGGTGGATCAACAGGCTATATATGGATACACAGAACTTTTAAAACATCAGAAGAAAATAAAAATATCTTTATGACCTAGGGGCAAGGAATTATTTCTTGAGCAAATTCACAGAGGAAAAAATTGATACATCTGATGACATTAAAACTTTTAAACTATTGGGGCACCTGGGTGGCTCAGTTGGTTAGGCATCTGACTCCAGATTTCCGCTCAGGTCATGATCGCACAGTCTGTGAACTTGAGCCCCATGTCGGGTTTTGTGCTGACAGCCTGGAGCCTGCTTGGGATTTCTCTCTCCCTCTCTCTCTCTGTCCCTCCCCTGTTCTCTTTCTCTCTCTCTCTCTCAAAAATTAATAAACATTAAAATTCTAAAACTCCCATTTCTCAAAAGACATCATAAAAGAATGAAAAGCAGTCACATGGGTATGATATTTACAACATTAAAAAACGACCAAGAAGAAGTGTCCAACATGCAGATATGTATAAAAGAAGGAAACAATAAAATAAAAATATAAAAAATGAAAGACTTTGAAAAGAAGTTTATAGAAGAATCCGAATCGCTAACTAACTTACGGAAATTTGCTCAATCTCGATTGTAAACAAGAGAAATCCAAATTAAAACTATGATTTTTAACTTGTATTAGTTTGTTAGGGCTGCTATAACAAAGTACCACAGACTAGGTGGCTTAAACAACAGACATTTCTTCCTTTTTAGAAAAAAATTTTTTAATGTATATTCATTTTTGAGAGAGAAAGAGATAGAGTATGAACCAGGAAGGGGCAGAGACAGAGGGCGACACAGAATCTGAAGCAGGCTCCAAGCTCTAAGCTGTCAGCACAGAGCCGAATGCAGTGCTCTAACTGACCAACCGTGAAATCATGATCTGAGCTGAAGTCAGATGCTTAACGTACTGAGTCACCCAGGTGCCCCTCTTTCTCTTTTTTAAACTACTTATTTGAATTCCAGTTAGTCAGCATGCAGTGCAATGTGAGCTTCATGCGTAAAATAGGTGACAGAGCTTTATCTCTGCACAGTTCTGGAGGCTAGAAATCCAATACCCAGGTGGTGGCAGCATCGATTTTTTTTTTCCCCTAGGGCCTTTCTCCTGGGCTTGCTGACAGCTGTCTTCTCTCTGTGTCTTCACATGGTCCTCCTCTGTGCATGTCTGTGTCCTGATCTCCTCTTCTTATAAGGATGTCAGTCCTATCAGATTAGGGCCCACCTTCATGACCTAATTTAACCATAAATACCTCTTTAAAGACCCTCACTCCAAATCAGCCACATTCTAAGGCACTGAGGCTTAGGACTTCACATATGAATTTTGGAAGGACACAGCTTAGCCCACAACACTCACCATATTAGCAGTATTTTAAAAACTGAGAATACAAAGGTAGTGGAGGATGTGGAACAGCAGGAAATATTATCTACTGCTGAAGAAAAATGTGACTTTGCATTAAAACCGAAGATGCAAATACCCTTTACCAGCTATTCTATTCCTAGAGATGTGCTCTCGAAAACCTAGGCACAGGTGACTGAAAAGACACAAATACAATGATACCAATACTAGAAACTCTGGAAACAATCCAAACATTCATTGGCAGGAGAATAAAGTATGTTTACACAATGATATTCTCTCTGGTGGTGAAATGAATGAGCTAGAGCTACATATGTATATGCAAACGAATCCTGCAACAGAAGACAAAAGACCATGTAGAATAAAGATAAGCAAACTGCAGAAGAAAATCTCTAGTCTTACCGTTTTTATAAAGTTCAAAAACAGAAAATAAACATTGATTTTTAGGGATCTATACATATGGCATAAAACTAATACTTAAGAGAAAAAGAGAACAATGAGCCCCAAATTCAGGACAGAAAGAGACAAGAAGGTGGTCAAGAAGGATTATAGGAAGCTTCGACTATTTTGAAAATAGCTTATTTCTTAAGCTGGCTGGTGGATAAACAAGTGTGCACTGTATTATGTTGGGGGGGGGCTTTTTTGCATGAAGTAAATGTCATATTTAAAAAAAAAACCTAGAAAGGAAAAAATTGAAGAAAATGTGAATGGGGTCTAGATATTGTGGAGAGCAAAACAAAAATAAGTCTTTACCAGGAACGTTGCTTTTGGTCAATCTTGTAGTAGTAATAGAAAGGGGAATGGAATACTTAAAATTTTGGTTACTACTCATAGAGGAGAGACAAATAAGTCAGTGACCAACTAGAATGAAGCCGTTGGTTGGGGATCAGGGCCAGAGGGGCGCTTGGTTGGCTCAGTAATTTGAGCATTCAGCTTCCGCTCAGGTCATGATCTCAGGATCCGTGAGTTAGAGCCCCTGAGTTGGGCTCTGTGCTGACAGCCCAGCGCACCTGGAGTCTGCTTCGGATTCTGTGTCTCCTTCTCTCTCTTCCCCTCCCCCACTCACACTCTCTCTGTCTCTCTTTCAAAAATAAGTACACATTAAAAAAGAAAAGAAAGCCCAGAACAGTTTGGCGGCGCCTGGCTGGCTCAGTTGGTGGAGCATGCCGCTCTGATCTTGGGGTTGTAAGATGTGGAAATTACTTTTTTAAAAAAGTCTAAAAAAGACTGGAACGGTTTGTTTTCTAGACAGCCCGCAAAAAAGGTATAAGCTACTACATGTTAACCGCTGTGTTCATCAATTTAATAAGTCATCTTAACTACTTGATTTAATATGAGTTACCATAATAAATCACTTTCAAAATGTAACGCACTCACATGGTTGAAAGTTTGAAAGACTATTTATTTGACCTAAGGAAGTTCAAATGACGTTAGTGACAATGAACATAACTCGAATTAAGCAATAACAGTTGCATTAAGACAAACACCATAGGAAAGAATACACTAACTCCCTTACAGTGGAATTAAAAGTTAATACTAGTTTCTCACCTGGTTCCTTTTTAGGCAAAAATAGGAACAACCAAGGTAAATTCTCAAAAGGAGGAAAGGGCTAGATCTAAAAAAATTATTCTTAACCTCAAATGAACTTAAAAATCTGTTCAACAAGACAAGATACATGAGCACATAGAAAAAACACCCAGTTAAACAGCAGTGCAAGACAGTGACTAATTTCAGCAAACCTTTGGCTACCAACGTGCCAGCCCTATGCACGGTTTCTGGGGTATGGAGGGGAAATGTAAAGGCTCCTTCAAAGAGATCTGTGGAAGAAACAGGCAATCAAACATTCTGAATACCATGGGAGAAGTGCTCTCTTAGCAGAGGGTGTGGCCCAACCTGGGGAGGTCGGAGAAGGCTTTCAGGTGGAGCGGATGCTTGAACTGAGTCTTTTTTAAAAATTTTTTAAGTGTTGTATTTATTTATTTTGAGAAAGAGAGAGTGCGCACAGGCACAAGTGGGGGAGGGGCAGGGAGAGAGGGAAACCCCCAAGCATGCTCCATGCCTAGCACGGAGCCTGACACGGGCTTGATCTCATGACCTCGAGATCATGACCTGAGCCAAAATCAAGCCAAAATCAAAATCAAGCCACCCAGGTGCTCCTGAACTGAGTCTTAAATAATGAAGAGAACGTAAGAAGACAGATGGCAGCTGGGCCCTATAGAATAGAATAAACAAAGACAGGAGGCGAGTGAATGAATACGTGCTTTCAGGGAACAGAGAGTACAGGAACTGAAGTCACAGGCACCGCGGGGAGAGCTGGAGAAGAGGCCAAAGACAGTGGGAGGGAGACGCCAGAGGGTGAGGACTCGTGCACTCTGGGCAAAGGAGTTCAGGCTTTATCTGAAGGTGATGAGGTGCCACAGAAGGCTTGAAGTCAGAGAGTGATGTGATCAGGTTTGTTTCTTAGCTCCTGAGAGGAATGGGGAGGGCAGGCTGATCGGAAGTGTGGGGCAACGACCAGGGCAGCCCCGAGAAGCGTGCACAAGGAGATCGGATTGAATCCCTGGTGATCAGTCAGAAGGGCGACTGCAGAAAAAACTCTGGAAACAGCAGCATTTCAAAGGTGAGCAAAAGCAGAGGAGAGTAGCCAGAAGGAGATACACGCAAATTTGCTTAAAACCCTTGAGTTACTTCTCACTTCCTCATGATACTTCATGTCCACGCTGCTTTAGCTAAGAAATGAGCTTTCAAGCATATTTTATAAACACCCTGGACCACAAGCAACTGAAGACATTGTTTTGGGAAAAGATCATAAACTATGGGGTCAAGAACAGGGTTTGAGAAATCACTCAGCAAAGCGCTACTAACTCGAAGCACTGAGTCTAAATGTCCTTCCCTGAAAATGAGCATTAGATGGAAGTGATTTTGAGGATTAAACAAGCATGCTATTTGTAAAAATGCCTAGAAGTACTCCGAGCACGGAATACATAACGTGTACATAAACAGGACTAATCTCCGACATGAGAGGAGAAAGCCCGATGAGCTGAAGGCTCTTAAAAGGTAACCACGAATTAGTTATCTGGAGGGAGAAGCAAATAATAGGAAGAATCTGGGCACTCCTCCTCAGGGAAAAAAAAAAGGAAACTGATAAGGAAATTGATAAAACTAACCTTGATTTTCATTTGTTAGCTTGATGAACATTTAACTGTGATAATATTAATATTCCGCAATTATCTCGATGTGGACAAGGAATTCGTTTTTGTTTAAGATGTTCCATACGTATTTCATTCGCCATCTTCGCAAGGTTTCAAATGTAAATATAGACTTAAATATGTTTTAGCAAACTAAGCAATTTTGAACATTTAACTTAATCCAAGGAAATTATTTCAGTAATAATAGCCAAAATTTACTGAGCCTTACTATGTCCTTTGTGCTTTCTATGTTCTCTCTCTAATCCTCACAAAAGATCAGAGGTAAAATAAGATTAACAGATTAGAGTGGGCTCAGAGGATTTTACTAACCTGACCAAGGTCACACATGTAGAAAGTGGAAGAGTGAGATCGTTAACACGTTTGAGATACTCCAAAATTTGCTGGTATGCCTTCTCTTCACTCTGAAGGAAGATCATAGAAAAGGGGCCTTTGACCAAACCTGGGCAGTCGTAGAAGGTTTTCAGGAGATGTGATGTTTGAACAGAGTCCCAGGATATCTTGAAGGCAGGTGGGGGCAGGGTGCAGAATATGAACAAGAACAGGAAACAGGAAGCTTGCATTGAATAGCTTTATGACCTACAAAGTATTTTGTAGTTCCCATCCTATCTTCAGGAAAGACTGTTCATCTTCCCCATTTAATAGATAAAAACAAGTCATATCGGAGGTGCAATGACTTGCTCAAGGACACAGAAAAAGTAAATTGCAGGGCTAGAGGTCAAAGTCAGCTGTCAGGATGCCTGATCCTGGGCTTCTGCTCCAGCACTGTGACAGCTATAAAGAAAAAACCTTCACTACATATTTTCCATTATAACTTCATTTCTGATTTTATCCAAAATGTTATTAGATTTTATCAGTACTTCCCTTACTTCTTTCATTTTATCTGCGCATGTAGGCTTGCTCAAACTAACTTTCGATGAAAGCTTATGAACCAGGGCATAAATTGATAAAACTTTCAATGTCCACAAGAAAGAGATTGTGTTGATGTTTTATATTCCCATCTAGTTCTGGGCTTTGAAACCACATCTTTGTCCAACTGAGATGTTAAGGGATATATAATTTTGCATATTGTTAATTTCTTTGAATGCTCCAACAGAAACATGCTTCTGTGTTGCTACAGTCTTCTTGATGATGGTTTTCCATGACTATTTTTTTCTGTAAAGGAGACAAGGCCATTCCCACACCACTGGACACTCAGACTTGTTCCTCACTGGTTTTCCAAGGCTAGTGCACCATGAGGTCCTGTAGGATTTCTCACTGCCCCAAGGCTTCGCAAGGGATCTTTCTTTCACTGCCTTCACATCTTGTCCATCCCATTCTGGAGGTGTGAGTATTGGGTATGTGTCAACTGGAACCCCATTCAGGGTTCCTGACACAGATAATGCATGCCTTTTCCACTTTTACCAAGTCAGGCTCTAGCCCCTAAGTTCCCAGGGTCTTTGTTATGTAAATCACCTCAAATCCCATTCTGGAACGAAATATGTTATAAAGAGAGTGAATAGACTTCCTGGGAGGATAAGGATTCTGTTTCCAAATGATACAGCACTACTGTGCAAAACCAGTGATTTCCTGCTTTTAACAATTGAATGTCTTAGTCTATTAGGTGCTGGAATAGACAATAAGGTGTGTAGTTTAACCCAAGGCTGGGGGAACAAAGGTCCCTTTCTCTTCTACAAGAAAAGGTGATGGATTCAGAAGAAATAGCTTTGAGGGAGGCACTCTGGGGAAGTGGTTATAAGCACACAGGATAATGAGCCAAGGGTGGATCTGGATTTTTCTCCCGACCCTGCTTTTAATGGCCGTGAGCCCCTGGGCAAGTCGCTTAGTCTCTAGGAGCCATCGTTTCTGCATCCTTAACTTTCTTAGAGGATTGTTTAGGGATTAAATAAGACCCAGTATATAGTGAAGGTTAAGTAAACATGAATATTATCATTGGGCTTGTTTCTTTGAAATAACAGTCTCAAAACTTTGAATACAAGATGATGTTGGACCTGACATGGTCAAAAGGCACAAAATAATGAAACAACTGGAGTGATCAGAGTTTCCATTGAAGGCTTGTTTATCACTTTTTCCCAGTGGGATTTCATAACCAGGAAGAAAATCAGGCCTCTAACTGTGGATACAGCCTGCAGCTATGGGCTTAAATGAATGAATGACTTGAGTGTGTTCTTGGGTAAGTAATTTAATTTCCCTGTATCTTGCTTTCTCTTCTGTAGAATACTAATTCATGGAAAACTAATGGTTTTGGAAAATCTTCTAGATAGAGCCTGGGTTTCTAGCTGTGCTTATCTTGCCCTAGGAATATGAGAGTTCTAGCAGCATAATTCTGCAAACCCTACAGCCCGCTTTTGGTGGCATTTACCCACAGATGGAATATTTGTGTGTTCATGTCATAAAGGCGCTTGGAAGAGCCATCTTCACTGAGATCTAATTTGAAATGAGCTGGCACATGCAGGTATGTTCTGCTCTAGGGAAGACCATTTGCCCACTAATTTGCAGATTGGCCTGAAGAATCAGAGGGAATGATCCTGGCAGAGACCCAGGGACCCCTCTGCTTGCAAGTTTGGCTTTGGAGGGAATGATTACTACATCCTGGTTGCATGCTTCATGCTTGTCCCATCAAAAAAGCACATTCTAAAGGAGAACAGTGATCAATTAAGAAAGAAAATATTATGGGCACCTCCGTGGCTCAGTCAGTTGTGCCCGACTCTTGGTTTCTACTCAGGTCATGATCTCTTGGTTTATGAGTTCAAGCCCCAAGTGGAGCTCTGAAATGACATTGCAGAACCTGCTTGGGATTCTCTCTTTCTCTCTGCCCCTCCCCCCATAGTGCGCACTCTCTCTGTCTCTCTCGGTCTCTCTCTCTCTCTCTCTGTCAAAATAAATAGACTCAAAAAAGAAAGAATATACTAATTGCTAACAAGGGGAACATTTACTCTCCTTGCCTCTAATGATTTGGAAATAATGGTCTTATTGAAAAGCAAGGATAGTGGAAAATACTTAATAGTAGACTGACTTGCTTTAAGAATAAACATTATGGGTATAAAGTGCAATATCACACACACACACACACACACACACACACACACTGACACACAACAGACTTGGTGAATTATATTGAACTGAGTGAATGGAGATGGAGGAAGAAAGGAAAGAGAGAAGGAAGAAATTAGCCAAAAGCTGGGACTTAGGAAACAAGGTCAGATTCGTAGTTTCAATGGCCCTGGACAAGTCTCTTAACCTATGCCTCAGTTTCTCGTCTGGTAAACAGAAGCAAGGTCCACCTCACTGGTTTGTTGTGAGACAGTGAACAAGGCAGTTAGAGAGATATGTGGTTAAAAGCACCTGACAGTCATAAGACCTGGATGGTAGATCAGGTTCAATTCCACACAATATAGTTTACTCAAATATTTACTGAGCACTTATTATTTGCCTGGCATTGTATTCCAGGTGCTGGAATTGGATAAAAATTAATAAGACAGCTAGGTTTGTCCCTTGTATAGGGCAACTGAGATGGAGGCAGACTCAGGTTCCGAATCACAGCACTTTTACTTTATTTTAACTACATTCAAAAGAGGTCTTCCCAAAGTCCCTGACTGAGTCATCCCAGTCTTTGCTCTCAAGAATTTCATAATCTAGTAGGGAAGACAAAACTGTAAACCAGAAATTCCATAGCAGCATGCTAAATGCAGCAATGGTGGTACATAAAATATGTACAAAAGGGGTGAGCAACTGCGGAGGGGGAGTTGGGTAAAGGGTCCTGAAGGGGATGCTGTCTGGTTGAATTATGGAAAATAGACAGGAGTTCCTACAGAGAGAGTAAGCAGAGAAAGAATATTTTAGATAACAGGAAGCATTATATGCAAAGTCAAATAAACAGGAAGTCGCTAGTTTGAGGTCCTGCCATTCAATAGCTTTATTTAACCTTTATGGAATTTCCTCAAGTCCCTCCCGGCTTCCAGTTTTCTCATATTAGAAAATGAAGGTTGGGGGAGGGGTGGAAAGAGGCAACATGGATTTTCTGTGAGGGACTTTTTAACTGGTACCTCCCCGCTGAAGCAGAGAGAAAGGAGTCGCTTTGGAAATATAACGTATTATTTTTAGGGTATGAGCCAGAGGCCCCATCTTTGGTGACAAAAGATGACCATCTGCAGTCATCCAGAAATTTTTGCATAATTCACCCACTCCAATTGTATTTATGGCATTGACTGTGCCCTGCTTTATGCTGTTAAGGAGGCCACCATCCAGCAGAGGGAGACGTGTAGTAAGCACACAAATACCATGGAAACCATATTGTTCTGCACGTGGTGGGTGCGTGGAGGCAGTAAAATAGAAGGACCTAGGGCATGTCCCTGTGCAGGGTAACAGGATTTAGCTCCTACCAAAAAGGAACTTCCTGCTTCTTCATCCCTGTTTCACCTTCTCCAACAGGCCGCTAGCATTTCCCACCACAAGTTCTCCCTGGGCAGGGCGACCAGGCGTCCTCTCTTCATCTGCGACCTTTTCCAGGCCTGTGTAAGGGGCTCCACGCACACAGAGTGGATGCAGGTCCCAGGGCACACCCAAGCACCCACTGCAGGGCCCCCACCGGCGGCGGGCAGGGGTGGCTTGGAAGGCGGCCTGTCACTGGCTCCAGGGGTTGGGCTCTCGGCCAGCTGGGCGGGACTCAGGCCGCCAGTATAAGAGCGGAGCGCCACTGTCCTGGCCAGAGTGCTGAAGCTGGCGCCCCAGCCAGGACCTTGAGGCAACCGGCACTGAACTTGAAACTCTTGACCCAGAGTGACTGAAGAAGGAAAGGTCCGATTTCGATTTCTTCGTTTATTTAGTACCAATGAATGGAAAGCGGGCAGATTAGTGAGTGCAGGAGAGCTCGGCTTGGATTGGCCAGGGGCCAGAGGCCCGTTGGTACCCCTCGGAGGGCCCCGGGTAGCGGTCCACACTCAGCAGCTTCTCTCTCTCTCTCTCTCTCTCTCTCTCTCTCGCAGGAGGGCTTCTTGCCACCACTCTCAGCAGCTGCCTCGGAGGATGCGGCTCCTCGGGAAACTCCGCGCCTCCGCTCCGGAGCCTGCTTTCTCCAACGTGCTCACGCCGGCCCGCATCCCCGAGTTCTGCATCCCGCCGCGGCTGCCCGCGTCCTGCGCGTCCGAGTCTCCGCTTCCGGCCGCCGCCCTGCCCCGGCGCTGCGCAGCCGAGCCGGACCTGTGGCCCAGAGCAGCCGACGACAGCGCGGGGCACACGGACTGGGACCCGCGCTCGCAGGCAGCGCTCTCGCTGCCGCACCTGCCCCGCGCGCTCACGGTCTACGGCTTCTGCGCGCTGCTCGAGAGCCCGCACACCCGCCGCAAGGAGTCGCTCTTCCTCGGGGGCCCGGCCGCCGCCCCGCTCGTGGCCCGGGACGCGGCCCCGGCCTCCGCCCCCGCGCCCCCTGCGGGCCCCAGCCCACCCCGCTCCGCGCCCGCCCCGCCGCTCCGCGCCCGCCGCCTCCTGCGCGCCCCCCAAGGGCTGCTGAGCCGCGC
>PISW01000314.1:518643-658733 GCA_004023785.1 Mungos mungo | reverse complement strand
TATGTTATGAAATGTGATTCTAGGTATTTTCACTCATCTATATTTCTCCCTGATATTGGGTTGAATAGTGTCTCCCCAAAATTCATGTCTTGGAATGTGACCTTATTTGGAAACAGGCTCATTGTAGGTATCTTTGGTTAAGATGAGATCATACTGGATTAGGGTCGGTCCTTATTCAATCACTGGGGTCTTTGTAAAACGCAATACACTTAATCGAAGATTGAAAGATACATCTAGAAGTCAAGGGACACTTAGGATTGTGGATAACCACCAGAAGCTGGGAGAGAGGCACAGAACAGATCCTTATTCAAGGCCTTTTGGGGCAACCCACCTTGCCAGCACCTTGATTTTTGAACTTCTAGCCTCTGGAGCTGTGAGAGAATTATTTTCTGTGGCTTTAGTGGTACTTGTTATAACAGCCCTAGAAAATGAATACACCCTTTACATTGTATGTAATGAAGACGCTTACATTTTTTTTTTCTTTTTCAATTCTAGGGAACTGGCAAGATCTTTTAATCATAGTGGTACAACTTTTATATTTTGTCTCTATAACTTTACATAACTATACATAAATATACATATTTAAATCTGTAAACATAGGCCTTTATTCCAGCACACAAGTCTTATTTCTAAATGAATACGTCTAGATGGCTCCCTTCAGCTAGCTTTGGAGCTAAAATACAATGACCAAAACCAATAATCTTGCATGCATCTATCTGCATGGCTATTTTGAACTTAAATATTCCTTATTTGAATATTTCCCCTGTAGAAGAAATGGCATGATACAAATCCGATAAATATATTTTCACAAAAGCGTAGCATAAATATTTTCTCTTCTGAGACATCAGTGAAGCCATGGAGAGAGGGTAGAAGAAGAATCCCACAAATAAAACAGTAAGTAGATCGAAATGGATTTCAGTCTGTTAAAAAATACTTAGGGACACTTGGTCCATGATGGTGGAGGGGGAGAGAGGAAAATAAAAGCATATTCACTTTTATCTATTAACGGAGAAAAGTTTACTTGAGTGACTTGGTTAATAAACAAGAGCGGTTAATCAGCAATATTTCCTGGACGCTTCCTCTGGACTTAAGATAATTATCCTCATTATCATTATCACAGAGAATTGCTGATGTGGGCTTTTTTCCCACCCAACTTGCTTCACCCAACTCGGGCTACGGGACATTCCGAGTTCGGTCCCTTAGGGAGGAGTTGTTACAGTAGCAGTATAAAGAAAAATAAAAGTAAATCTTTGCTTTCGAGTTTCAAAATGGAGGTTTGGTTTTAAAATGGAGGTTTTATTATTATTCAAGTATAGTGAGCTCATCCTGATGAGGAGACACCACTGTTGAAAAGGTAACTTGTTATATTCACAGATTTCTGAGAGCAGAGGGTATGCCATTCAGGGCTACTTGGGGAAGCAAGGAGTGAGGGGCAGACGTAGGCAAGAGGCTTTACTGTGGTTTCTACAGGGTAGGAGCAGGAAGGCAGAGTCAACAGGCCTCGGGCTGGCTAGCTGGCACCATCTCAGTGGACTGTGGGGGTGGGGTTGTCCCGAGTTGTCTAGCACCTGGCCCTGGGGTGATGACCACAGGGGGATACTTGGCCTGAGGGAGTGAGTCTGTTAAAGAAGGTAGTGGGATGTGTGAGCTCTGGGTTACTGCTTTGGACTTGAAAGTCACCCTCCCAGGCAAATCACGTACTATCTCTAGGTATTGTCCAATCCTGGGAGGGGCAGTCCCTCGGGGTTAGCAAGGCCCCAAGAGCTCAAAGCATAAAGATGCTTTGACAGAAAATAAAAAGGCATGATTAATATATAATTTTATTTTCATGTTTGTTTGTTTTTGAGAGAGAAACAGACAGAGTGGGAGTGGGGAGGGGGAGAGAGAGAGGGAGACACAGAAAGCAGGCGGGAGACTCTGAGCTGTCAGCACAGAGCCCAATGTGGGGCTCGAACCCATGAAGCGTGAGATCATGACCTGAGCCGAAGTTGGACGCTTCACTGATTGAGCCACTCAGGTACCCCAAGGCATGATAAATATAACTTCAGATGTTTTTATTACCAAAATGTTCAAATGGATCCAAAAATGGGTCAAATAATATAATGATCCCTCCAACAGCATAATGAGCCCCCAACTTTCAGCTTCAGTAATCATCAACAAATCTTGTCCCATCTAAGCCCCTACACACTCTCCATCTTCCTCACCATTGGACTGTTCTGAAGCCATCTCCAGATGTCTTATTTCACCCATAACTGCTTCACTATTTTCTAAAAGAAAAGAATTCTTTTTTAGAAAACCGCACCTAACACTCTTACCATACGCGATAAAAATAGCACGAATTGCTTGCTGTCATCAATTATCCAGTTAGCGTTTATATGTCCTCAGTTGCCCGACAACATTTTTCAAAGTTTGTTGGCTCACATTAGGATACAGTTGGTTCAAACGTTGTACTTAAGTTGCTGTATCACTTAAGACTCTTAATTCTAAATTGTCTTCCTTAGGAGGTGTTGCAGCAGCCATATAAAGACATGAGTCAAGTTTCAGCTTTATGAGTTTCACAGTAGCCTTTAAGTTTTGCCTCAGAGATAGTGGTTGAAAGTGTCTTGCGCTTTTAAAAACCGTATTTTTTAAGCATTCGGAGTGTAGTATTCATACTAAAAACAGCAGACTGGAGGAATGTTTGCTGCGCCATCTTTTTTTTCCTGCCTCAGGGGAAATGAAAGTATCTGGAAGCTAGAACAAGGGTCAAAGTCAGATGAGTGAGCTCCCCGCCAGTTCCCAGTTCGCTCTCTCACGTCTGCCAGTGGAAGTGTGTGGAAATACAACCGAATGAGTTGAGGGATCAGAGGTAGGGAAAAGAAAGAGCAACCTCATGAGAAAATTAAAGGTGATTTATTCAGAGCTTGCTGTAGCGAGTCAGCCTTGCTGACTTGCCTTTTGGCAGAGACTCAAAGGCAGGGAGAGGCGTGGAAAGCTTGAGATGGGCAGAAGGATATGCTTCGGGTGTGTCCTCATCAGAAGTTGTTGGCACGGGGAGGCTGGAGGCTGAGTCACTACAAGTGGGGCTTCCTGTGTGACTGGAAACGGATCTGTATTTGGTTTTCTCTGATCGGTCCTGAGTTGGAAGCAGGAACAAATGTTAGGAAGGCCGTCAGTTATCAGAGAAGCTCCGGCCTTTTAGGGCTGACTGTTAAGAGTTGGTTTCCTGGGCAGGTGCTATGGATTGTGGGTCAGAGTCCGAATTTTCTAAATGGTCTGGTCATTGTCTGTTTGTCTATTCAGTCTGTTAAAGAACAGGAAGGACACCTCTGTGCCCTCCCCACGCCGGCCTTGCCAGCTCTCCTGCCAATCAGCTGTGACAGGGATGGGGTGGATGCCGCAGAGGCCCAGGGAAGACTTTCTGAGTGAGGCATGGGGAAATGTCCCAGGTCCCTCTCAGCCAAGAAAGAACTCAGAAGGGCCTGCAGGGAGGCCACGCCTTCTGAGTGTAAGAGTAACCTGTGCGGTTCAAGGATCAGAAGCCAGATAGAAACATAGGACTCCTCTGTGCTCAGGCTTTGGTCTCTAGTTGTCCTAAAGAAAATATATTCTTTGCCATTAGGAAGATTGTATCATTTCCATCTCATGGTAGCCCTTTGTATTGACTATGTGTTTTGTTTTTGTTTCTGTTTTTGTTTTTAGTTTTTGTTTTTGCTTTTGTATTCTTGATGCTCTGGCATGTGGGGCCTCCAAGCTGGAGAGACTGCCCCACTCAGCGCTAGCTAACTCCTGGAGATAGCAAAGAAGTCCCCTACAAGCGTGCCTTGGATGTACAAACCAACCAGTGCAATACTCCATCTCCTTTATCAAATTCTGAAACACCAAACCAATATTTCCCTGCCCTAAATCACCCCAGGGCTAGATATGGGACAACTAGGAACCTCTCCTAACGCCCAGAGCCCGCTGAAGTTATTCAAACTATCCAGTCCCAGACTTACTCAGCACCTGTACCCTGCCTTGCCCCCTCCTTCCCGTGAAAACCCCAACAGAAGCCCTACGCTATGCACTCCCTTCTCACCCCTCCTCTGCCACCTGACTGTCCCTGGTGCTTCCCCACGTGTCCCTGTGTGGTGTACCTCCCGTTCCTATGGCTCTGTGAGTTCAAGCTTCTTTCTTCATTACAATAATCTCTGTGTCTGCATGTCTCACCATATCTGATGAAAACAAGTGAGAGTACATTTCAACACACCCCATCAAAGGGTTTCACTATCCGCGTTGAAAGATGAGTAGGCCTGGGTGGCTCAGTCAGCTGAGTGTCAGACTCTTGATTTGGGCTCAAGTCGTGATCCCAGGGTCCTGAGATCGGGCTTTGTGCCGAGAGAGAGAATCTCAAGCAGGCTCCATGCTGTCAGTGCAGAGCCTGACGTGGGGCTCGAACTCACAGATGGGGGGATCATGACCTGAGCTGAAATCAAGAGTCCAGCGCTTGAACCGACTGAGCCACCCAGGCGCCCCATGAATAGCAACTTTCATCTGAAGTTTACTTAGGGATGGGCGTTTTAGTTTGCTTGAGCTTCTGTAACAAAATACCACAGACTGAGTGGCTTAAATAACAGAAATTGGTTGTCTCACAGTCTGGAGGCTGGAGCTAAAACCAAGATGTCGGTAGGGTTGGGTCCTTCTGAGGGCTATGAGGGAGACTCTGTTCTATGCCTTTCTCCTTGGCTGGTAGATGGCTTGGCTGGCTCACAGTTTGTGAGTTCAAGCCCCGTGTCGGGCTCTATACTGACAGCTCGGAGCCTGGAGCCTGTTTCAGGTTCTGTGTCTCCCTCTCTTTCTGTCCCTCCCCTGCTCAAGCTCTGTCTCTCTCACTCTCAAAAATAAATAAACATTAAAAAATTTTTTAAAAAGATAAATCAAGCCATCTCTAACTTGAAAACCTGAGGGCAAATCTTAGAATGAAAGAATCCTGGCTGTAGAAGGTTATTAGTTAGCTGTTACAATTAATCATAAAAGAGGCATCCCTCTACTTGGGGGTATAAGAGTTGTGACCACTGGTTTGAAGGAGATGGACCCACGAAGAGTTTGGCCAGTGGCATCATGGGCAAATTGGGTCCTCATTCAAAGTCATTCCCAATTCCAAAGTAATATTCTCCCACAACCCCTTGCACAGCCGACCAAGCTTAGGGGGCAGTATATTTGCACATCACTTTACTAATAAACAAATAGCATTGTTTGATGGGATAAAGCATGATCACATGATCAAACTCTGAAACTTCAAATCTGAAAACAACAAAATAAAGACAATATTCTGCTAATGCAACAATGGCTTTTGGTATTGTTTGGCATTAGGAAAATACAAGCAATTCATTCATTTTTTTCAACCACTGGGTTTCTAAGCTGAGAAGCACTGTTTTTGGCTATTGTCCTATGGGGCAGTTTTTTAAAAATAGTTTTGGATTATTTTTATTTACCCAGTGGTTCCCCAGTTGTAGCATGCATCCAAATCACTGGAGAGCTTGTAAAAAAAAAAAAAAAAACAGAATACCAGACCCTTCTCCCTTCTGATTTGGCAGGTCAAGGGATGGGGTGGGTAAGAACTTGTGTTTTTAACAAGTTCTTGGGTAAGAACCACTGTTCTAATGCATTCTGTTTTCTTTACTTGTAGATGGTTTCTGATAACTTTTTATATAAAACTGAAGCCACTGGAAGAGCCTAAATGCACACAATTTTATATTCTTTTAAAAAATACTGAAGTAATCACTATAAACAGCATGGGGCTCGAACTCATGACCTGAAGATCAAGAATCATATGCTCTTATGTTTATTTATTTTCTTTTAGAGAGAGAGAGAGAGAGAGAGAGAGAGAGAGAGAGAGAGAAAGAGAGCATGAGAGGGGTAGGAGTAGAGAGAGAAGGAGGGAGACACAGAATCCAAAGCAGGCTCCAGGCTCCGAGCTGTCAGCACAGAGCCTGACGCAGGGCTTGAACCCACAAACTGTGAGATCATGACCTGAGCCGAAGTTGGATGCTTAATCAACTGAGCCACACAGGCACCCCAAGAGTCACATGCTCTTTTGAGTGAGCCAGCCAGGTACCCCTAAACCATTGCTTTATTAATTTTACATGAAGGTGTAATTTTATTGGTAAAATTAAGTTACAAGATTTTTCTTTTGATCTATATTCCTCACATTGGACTTTCCACCCATTTTCTTGGAGTAGATATATATATATATGTGTGTGTGTGTGTGTGTGTGTGTGTGTGTGTGTGTGTGTGTCCTCAGCACTATCTTGAGTATGGTTTAGGGAATTATGGACTATATTAACTTTAATATACATTTCTGCACTGCTAGCTTGTCAAAGGAGGATTTAGGGTTGTTCCTTGTTTATTTAAAAACTGACATTTTGTGCCCCATTGCTGTGCAAAAGATGTTGCTTTCTTAATAGTTATTATAAAATTCATTTCTTATTTTAAAAACTTGATTATTTGACATCTCTAGGTAGCATAAAGTTTACTAAACATCAGCCACAGGGGTTCCTGGGTGGCTCAGTCAGTTAAATGTCCAACTCTTGATTTTGGCTCAGGTCATGATCTCATGGTTTGTGAGATCAACCCCATGTCAGGGCTCAGCGCTGTCAGTTTGGGATTCTGTCTTTCCCTCTCTCTTTATTCCCCTCTCCCACACACAGTGTATCTTTTCCTCTCTCAAAATAAATAAATAAACATTTTTAAAAAACCCACTAATTACAATTTTTGAGATAAAATCATTGCTATTGCATTAATGTTCAGTAAGATTTTCCCATTAGTATTATAAATAATAAAATAAAACAATTTATTAAATAAATAATAAAAATGTTTAAGTATTACTGTTAATCCAAACAACCCAAGAACTTCTAGTATCTTATATTGATTCAGAGATTTTTTTTCCTACAATGATGTAGATGTAATGGGATCACCAATTTGTTCAAAATTTAATTCTTTTTTTTATATAGAGTCTAATTTGCTCCAAATTTGAGCCAAATCTCAGGGCATCTGGGTGGCTGAGTTGGTTAAATCTCTGCCTTCAGCTCAGGTCATGATCTCATGGTTCGTGAGTTCAAGCCCCTCAGTGGGCTCTCTGCTGTCCTGCGAGGAGCCTGCCTCAGATGATTTGTCCCCCTTTCTCTGCCCCTCCCCCATTGTGCCTGCTTGCTCTCTTTCAAAAATAAATAAATAAAAACTTAAAAAACTTTTGAGGCAAGTCTTAAGAATTGACAAAGTGGGTAAAAAACACATGCATTTTGAATAATTCCAAATAATTACATACTTCTGATACTTGCTTACTGCCTTACTAGCAAAGAAATTGAGATTCTCTTATGTCTGCTTCTACGCCTGAATATCCTTCATTTATTGTGTTTATTCGACCCTAGTCTTGCCGATGACATTTTGAATGCTCCAAATCGCTGAAGTTCACAGTGTCCAAAATTAACATAATTCCAGCAAGTTGAACCATCCTCCAAGGCAACAAAATCAAGAAATGGATCTTTTACCAATCTGGCTGTATTTGCACACTAAATTTAGCTGAACTGTTTGAAAAGATTTGAGTTGTATAAGCAATGCAAGGAAAATACAGAGGTTCTTTAATTTATCTAGTTAATTATTTTCCTAACTGGCTCAAGCATTTAGTAACTTAATTTTGCATCTTAATATTATGTGAGAAGTCCAAAAGTTGCTTGATGCCTGCATTATATTCCATGGAAAACCCGTCCACATTAAAACTTAAAAAAACTCTTATTGGTTAAAAAACATTATGATAATATTGAATAGTTCAGTGAAGTAAGCATATAGGGGTTTATAATTCAGGTCTGAGATCTCCTATTTTGTCTATGGTCAAAAATTATAATTTACATGCCATAGCTGTTGAAACTTTTCAAAAAATGGAGTCATACTCATCTTGTTACTTGGTAGTTTGATTTTTTTTTCACTTAACATTCTACCTTGGACAGAGCTTCAGGTCACTATAGATTGTCCTAATTTATTATTTTTCATTGCTGTGTATTATACCATTCTTATAGCCCATGTATTTTTGGATGACTTCAGAATGAGTTGAATGAGTTTCTCAGAAATTTTTCAAAACTTATATCTTACCAGTTATGGTATATTTCCCTAGTTACATATCCCCTTTTATTGATTTGAAGCAATTTAAATTTTTTCTCTATATTATTAGGAGAACGTGCGATTTATCCATTCATTCACTTGTCTGTGCTTTTTTTTAAATAATTTTTTTAATGTTCTTTATTTTTGAGAGACAGAGAGAGACAGTGGGAACAGGGAAGGGTCAGAGAGAGAGAGGGAGATACAGAATCCGAAGCAGGTTCCAGGCTCTGAGCTAGCTGTCAGTACAGAGTCTGACACGGGGCTCGAACCCATGAACTATGAGATCATGACCTGAGCCGAAGCCAAACGCTTAACCGACTGAGCCACCCAGGTGCCCCTCTGTGCTTTTGACAATTAGTTATTGATCAGTCAAGAGCTGCTCTAGGTCTCAATGATTCATCGGTAAACAAAAAGACAATGACCCTGTCTTCACTGATCTTATATTCTAATTGAGAGAGAGGCAGTAGACATATAAATATGACAAGCAATGACTGCTATTATGCAGAAAAATAAAGAAGAGCAAAAGGAAGAATCAATGCTGAGAGGTGGAGAGGAAGTTTGCTATTTTCTTATAAAGCAATCAAGGAAGGGCACATAGATGAGGTAACTTTTAAGCAGGCCTAAAGTCAGTGCTGGAAGGAATCTAGCAAACATCTGCAGAGAATTCCAAGTTGTGAGAACAGCAGGTGCAAAGGCCCTGAGGTAGGCGTGTGCTTTGTTTGTGTGAAGAACAGTCAGGAGGCCATCTGAATGGAACGGAGTATGGGGGAGCGTTAGCAGAAGGGGAGATTTAGAGAAAATTTTGTGGGCTCTTACAAAGCCATTAGGCTTGTGTCTGGGAGAGAGGGGACATTCCTGGATGGTTTGGAGCAGAATGACAGGATCTGACCCCACCTTTCAAAGCAGCCCCCCCATCTGCTGTGTGGTGAATAGATTGTAGTGGGGGACGGGAAGCCCAGCTTGGGTGGAGGATGTGCAGTAATCCAGGGGAGAGATGATGGGGTCTAAGAGCCCACCAGGCAACCGTGGGTGCAGTGAGAGGTGGTCAGAATTTGGATGCGTTTTGACACTGGAAACAACACGATTTGCTGGTGGCTTTGTTCGGGGAGCACCGTGAGAGAAAGAGAAGAAGTCCGGGCTGCCTCTATGGTTAGACCAACCTCTCCTTTCTTAGTAACGGGCTGGCCGTGCCAGGAGCAGGTTTGGAAAAGGGTGGGGGTGGGAGCTTGCTCCTGCATATGCTTGGTGCGTGCTGAATTCAGCGCAGCGGCTGCGCTAGCAGGTGGATGTGATTCTAGTGTCCAAGGGAAAGGCCTGGACTGTCCGCCTGTGTCTATTCCAGCCGCGCGCCGAGGGAGTGGACACCGATGGGGAAGAGGTTCAAGGTCTGAGCTCTGACACACCACCGAGCAAAGGACACTGAACACACAGAGAACCCAGAGGGAGTGGGGTGCACGGTGTCAAGTGAGAGAGATGGGCTGGGTCCCGTGATTCTGACGGCTCAGGGAAGAGGAAGAGTGAGCATCCCCCTGGCGTCCCCAACAAAAAGTCATTTATGAGATGGACGAGAACACCTTCCTGCGGAATGGCAGACGGAAGCCGGATTGGGGCGGGTCTCGGCAGAATGGGAAAGGAGAGAAGTTTCTCTTCTCCCACAGAGAAGGCAGCGATGATGGTGACAGGTTCCCAGTCCTCCTCTAAAGAGCACAGAGACATGCGCTGCCAGCTGGAGGCATCAGTGAGATCAAGAGAGGCTTTCCCGTCTTTCTAAGCGTGAGTAACTCCAACAGGTTCGAATGTTCTAACAGGTCGCAGCTGCGGGTGTGAAAGGGGCAGAGACGCTGGACCGACGCTCCTGAGTCAGGGCGAGGATCTCACCTCCTTTCAGATGTGACTAGGTTGTGTCCTGGTCCATATGCTATTTCGCAGCAGTTGGTCCTCAAAGGCGGCCTCCGCATTTGAGAGTAAGTCTGTTTTAAACGAGGCATCTCTTGGAGCGATCTTGAGGACGTTTGGAGTCTGTGGGAAGACGAAGAAAGGGCACCAGCCCGTTCCCCCAGATGGAGGGTGCGACTTGGGGCAGAGCCGCCGTGCCAGCGGCAAGAGAAGATGCCCTGTGTCTTGGCAGCTCAGCTCTGGCCTGTCCCCAAGCAAGCGACATCAGTGCCGCTGTCCCCCGTGAAGCCACAAGAGATAATTATACTTTAAAACTTCTTCCTGTCCTCTCAAAGGCAGCGACTTCCACTCTGTACGGAAAAAACAGACATTTGAAAAACGGAAAGGGGTGAGGAAAGACGTGATGACTTTTCACTTGAGCATAAGGTTCAAAATCTAAATGCTGGAGGCTGGCTGCTCCGTCGGAAGCCAGGCTCCATCACTTACCGGTCCTGAGACACCCTAATCCTTCTGTGCCTCCATTTCCCCAACTGCAAAGCGGGAAAGGCCGCACAAACTAAATGAAATTGTGCAGGTAAAGCGTGGAAAACAGGCAGAAAGCATACAATAAACGCTATTACTGTTACTATCTCCGTCATCTGTAAAATGGGCTCCTTTCCTTGGTGTCTGAAGTATCTTCTGTGGAGTAAGTGAAGGATCCGTGGGCCTGGACTCCGAATCAGTGGGTCTGCCATCATCTCTGCGAGACGCCCCAAGGGTGTCGCCTCACCTCTCTGGGACGGAGCTTCCTCACCTATGAGATGGGATAAGACGACTTCTGTGTGCGCTTTCGACACAAATGATTTGCCTCTTTTTATGACTTTTGCGGAAGTAGCTTAGAGCTACCTTAAAATTGTATGGGCTCTTTTTTCAGATCTCAGTGTCACTGCCCTGCAGAAAATAACTAGTGCCGTGTGCCTTAAAACACACACAGGCGTGCAGCACCTGGCTGGCTGAATTGGCTGGGGGACCAACTCGTGATCTGGGCTCAGGTCATGATCGCTGGGTTGTGGGATTGAGCCCCCGGTCAGGCTCTACGCCGAATATGAAGCCTGCTTGAGGTTCTTAGTCTTTCTCCCTCTGCCCCATCCCCCACTCATGCGCTCTCGCTCTCTCTCTCTCTCTCAAAATGAAAAAACACATACAGGCACAACAAACAATTAGGGTGCCGTTATTTTGATGTATGGGTAGGGAATGCCAAAGGCTCAGAGATGAGGTAAGGCTCAGGGTCGGGGTAAACAACAGGGATGTTTGTCTAAAATATTACTAAGCAATAAGAATCATGTTTCTTCATTCTTAGGCAATGTTTTGACCCAGCTGACAAATGGCAGGTCAAACATCTTCCCCTCCCTCTCCACGTGACAATGGCCTGTTCTGACCAGCTTACACACACCTACCATCTAGGAGGATGTCAAAGAATTGGAACGTGAGTGGGTTTGGCTAAGGTAAAATTTATGCTAATGTTTGCGCTTAAAAAGGCAAAGATAAAGGAGAGGCAAACTTGGGTGACAAATAGTTCGCGGAACTATGAAAGGAGTGACTGATATTTTGATACAATTTCGACACTGATAATTTGCTGCATGCCAAGAAAGCCATTTGACTTTCAACCTCTATCACCAAATAACAAAGCTTGACAGATACTGCTCTCTCTCCTGGCCCCCATGGCATCCTTGACTTCATTCCTTCTCTTTTAAAAAATATTCCACTTATAATTTATATCTTCACTTATTGATTTTTCTCAGTGAGAACATTATGATAAAAATACACATAACATAACATTTGCCACCTTTACCATTTTTCAGTGTATGTTTCAGTGACATTAAGCCCATTGACATTGCCCAGCAAATATCACGGCCATCCAACCCCAGTCCTCTTTTGCATCTCGCAAAATGGACGCTGTACCCTTTGAACAATAACTCCCCATTGTCTCCTCTCCCCCCAGCTCTGGGCAGCCACCATCCTACTTTCTGTCTCCATGAATTTGACTGCTCTAGGCATCACAGTATAGAGGTGAAATTACAGTATTTGGCCTTTGGTAATTGGCTCATTTCACTCCGCGTAGATTCATCCACGTAGTAGTATGTATCAGAGTTTCCTTCCATTTTAGGGCTAATATTCCATTACATGCATATATCACATTTTGCGGATCAGTTCCATTGCTGGGTACTTGGGTTGCTTTCATTTTGGCCGTTGTGAATAATGCTGCTATGAATGTGGATGCACAACGATCTCTTTGCGATCCTGCTTTAAATTCTTTTGGGTATATACCCGGGAGCAGCATTGCTGGATCCTTTTGTAATTCCATTTTTGATCTTTTGAGGAACCGCCATATTGTTTTCCACAGTGGCTGCGCCATTTTGCATTCCCACCAACAACGTACAAGAGTTCCCATTTCTCCACATCCTCGCCAACACCTGTTCTTTCCCAAGTGTTTTTGGTAGCAGCCATCCTAACAGATGTGAGGGATCCCTTCCCTTTTAGCTGTCACCCTGGGGTGCACATTCCAATTACTTGGGATCCCTAGTCTGGGAGAGCCTTTGAGTGAGAGAAGCCAGCAGCTCTTGGCAGTGGTTACAGAAACAGCACGAGCTAGAATGAGCTAGAAAATGCATCGCCATGCAGAAGTGCTTTCCGAGACTCAACTAGGAAAAAGGGAAAACAAACCCTATTCAGCTACCGTGTTGTGATGGGTGTGAGAGGCAAACTTTTGTTTTGCACCAGAAGTTGAGCAAGAAACAAAAAGTAGTGAAGAAGGACTCAGGAGGAATGGATGGCTCTGGGGGCAAAATTGCTCTGTGTTGGACTTTGGGGAAATGCTTCCAGGAACAATCCGCCTCTACCTCTTGTTAATGCTGATCAGCCAGACTCGGGCAGTGGAAGAAAAACGTGCCGTGAGCTGGTGCCGTCCAAGGTGAGGTCTTGGGGCTCAGCCAGCTCCTGCACCCTGGCTTCTGCTTTCATTGTCCCCTTTACTTCTGGGGAGGGTGAGTCCAGGGGCTTTTTAGGCTCCTGTCTCTACTTGTGGCTCACTCTCTTTGCATGAGCAGAGTTCCTTCTGTTGTAAGAGAAGGATTTGTCTCCCTCCCCCCTCCTCCAACCTCCACATTTTGTTTACCAGTTTATTCATCCACTGGAAACTGGTTTACGGAACCCATATGAAGCAGTTGAGGAGTTTCACACCAATATTTGTGAATGGGGGGAGGGGGCTTAAACATGGACCACAGACGGATGCCATGTATTTGGTGTGGCAACAGCTTAAGGGAGGCTAGCGTGCAGAGGACAGACCTTTAGAGGACACAGGGAGAAAGCAGCCACTCACCCGCCAAGAAGAACCTATTGACCCCCTGATCTGGGACTTCCGGCCTCTAGAACTGTGGGGAGAGAGTTTGTCCTAAGGGAGCAAAGGCAAGAAAAAGAGGGAAACCGGTTCATCTTCTTTTCTGGTGTGTGTGTGTGTGTGAGAGAGAGAGAGAGAGAGAGAGAGCGAGCGAGCTCGAGCAGGTGACTTTTCTTCTGAGATCGGAGTTGATGAGGTGGCAACAGTCCTAACCCCCCTGCCCTGCCCTTCTGGTGAAGAGGGGAGCAGTCACCTGTCTGTCCCACCTCATGCAAGGGTTAGTAATCACCCCCCCCCCCGGCTCTGGGGTTCCAGGAGAATCCCCAAGGCTGTGCGGAAGGTGGCAGGAACCCCGCAAACCTGCCAGGAGAACAGACAACCCCCCCCCCCCCCCACGGAGGAATCCCGCACTGCGGGTCCTGGAGCCGGAGCTCTGAGCGGGAGGCACCGAGCCCCTCCTCCCCCGCACAGCTCTGTGGAGTCCCACCCCTTGGCAGTCCCCGGAGCACAGTCCCCAGGGCACTGGAAGCCCACCCACGGCTCCCAGGCCCAGGCCCGCAGGGGCCGCGGAGCTCCCGGTGGCGGGCACCGGCACGGAGGGACGGACGCGGGAGCAGGTGCAGAGCAGCCGCGTGGCGGGTGGGGGGAGGGGCGCGGACCCCGGGACACCCGCGCGAGCTCAGGAGGCCACCGGTCAGCGGCTGGATGAGACCACGGTTTACTCAACTGGGCCGAAATCCCCTGAAGGGTCTGCAACACAGCCTATGACCATTAGCTTTCAAAGGTCTTTCCCGCCCGCCCGGAGGGCACCGAGGGGAGGGAGGGGAGCGTGGGCTCCTCCGAGCAAGGTCATTACCAGTGCTACCAGTGCCGGAGAAGAGTAAATCCGTTCCACCTGTGCTCGGGGAGCTTCGACTCCTGCTTCCCGAGAATCCTTAAAGGGTCGGTTCAAGGACCCCCGCTGGACAGTAAATCCTGTATAATCGGCACCTCCAGAGGCTGGATGCCAGGACTCAATACAAAGAAAGCTGCTGTCGCCAGCGAGTGGCAAACTAGATTTCTAGGCAGAAAGGGCTGCGAGACCAAAAGGAGTCTCTTCATCACGATCAAACATTTACCAGAAAGAAATAACAATCCTTGTTTTGTGTGCATTTCATTTCCTTTGATGCTCAAAGGAAGACACCATTAGGAGAAATAGCAAATCCACCTGCCTAGGAAGATCTATTAATGTACTCTTTTCGCTTCTGTGAGACAGAAAGATAGTAAATCAATAGGAACATGAACGATTTAAAAAATGCTACTAACAATATTATGACACATTATAAACTCTTACATACACGGATTGGAGAATATAAATATTTTTTACAAGAATAGTTGCATGGAAATTGACCATGAATGGGCCATAAAGGCCATCTTGACAAATTTCAAAGATCGCATTTTCTTTTTTTTTAAAATTTTAATGTTTATTTTTGAGAGAGACAGAACATGAGTGGGGGAGGGGCAGAGAGAGAGGGAGACACAGAATCCCAAGCAGGCTCCAGGCTCTGAGCTGTTAGGACAGAGCCCAATGCAGGGCCCCAATTCATGAAAGCAAGGTCATGACCTGACTCCAACCCTCACCTGGCTGAGCCACCCAGGCCCCCAAAGATCACATTGTTTGACAGCAGTAAGATTAAGTTAGAAATCAATAAGAACAACTGAAAACTCCATACATTTAGAAAGTTAAAAAATACATTTCTAAATAGCTCATGAATTAAAGAAGAAAGCACAATGGAAGTTTTAAAAATATTAAAAATGGAATGACACTAATAATACTAAACCGAAAGCCTATAACTAAAGAGGTATTTCACGAGAGACTTTTAGTCTTAAAAAGAAAAACTGAAAATTCGGGAAGGAAAACTCAGAAGAGAAAAGTAATGAAACAGAAGATGAAGAAATAATAACAAGATATTAACAAAGTTGAAAAGCGGTTCATTGAAAAGACAAATTTCTGGGAATGGTAAATAAAAGGAAACCTGCAATGAGACATACGGTAATAAAATTGTAAAGCCTCAAAGACAACACAAAAATTTCAAAGTAGCCAGAGAGAAAACATGGACTACAACAAAGAACAAATTTAGACTGGTAGGGAAGGAACCAAAACAAACAAACAAACATCCCCAAGAAACAGCCAGAGGAGAAGGAAACAATATAAAGGATTGAAGGAAAATAATTACCAACCTTGAACTTCACATTCTGCAAAACCATTCTTTAATAAGAAGGCTGGAATATAGACAATTCTGATAAACACTGAGAATTTATCACCAACAGATCCTTGTTAAAGGAATTTCTAAAAGATATACCTCAAGAAAATGGAGAAACAGTCCAGGAGGAAGAGCTGACATGTTTATCCTGTGTCCTTTCTTCTAAGTGTTTATCAGAGACTGGCCACCATCTGACATACTGCATATTTTTCATCCTCATTTGGTTTATCTCCCTCCTCCTCCAATGGAACATAAACTCCAGAATGGTGGACAGTCCCGGGAACAATGCATAGAGTCCCTCAATAAATATTTCTGGGGGCAACAGAGTTATCACACCATAAAAAGGATCTTAACTTCAAAGAAGAATTTATAGTGATAAAATAAAAATACGTTGTTTTAAAAAAACGTTCCCTATTATCCAGAGTTATTACAGGATCAGATGCCTAATGAGCGCCAGTGTCTGATTCATGGGCAACGCTGGCTCCCTGCTCCTTTAAGCAGAGCCCTAGAAGGATCCGGCCCATTCCCCCTCATCCCGCACAAATAACATTACCATGTACTCTCCGCTAGGGGGAGCCTGTGGTTTTGTCTAGTTGTGGGACAGACTTGGCAAGACAAAGGTTCAGGACCCGTGCCAGTTGGAGATTAAAATTAAGATGATGCAGGGCGCCTGGATGGCTTAGTCCGTTGAGAGTCCAACTCCTAATTTCAGCTCACTTCATGATCCAGGGTCACGGGATCCAGGCTCTGTGCAGATTGTGAAGCCTGCTTGGGATTCTCTCTCTCTCTCTGCCCCTCCCCCACTGTGTGCATGTTCTCTCTCTCCCTCTCAAAAAATTGGAGACGGTGCATTCTGATTGGGTCGCTAATTTTTTCCCTCCAAGTATAGTTAAATAGTAATAGATGTTTCCTTGGCTTCCCACTTGAATCCACAGTAGTTACGGAAATTAGTGACAAACAAGGACTTTGAGGCTCTGAGCGGTCCAGCTACTTCTGGTCAGCAGGTGCTTGAAATGCCTCCTGCTGGCTGAGTGTGTATGTGAGAGTACATGTGTGTACCTATGAGCGTGTGTGTGTGTGTGTGTGTGTGTGTGTGTGAGCCCGTCGTACAGGAGCATGGAGGATGTGTGTGTGAGTGGGTGTGTGTGCATGTGAGGTGTGTGGGCACCTATGGGTCTTTGTGTATGAGTCTACGTATGTGTGTGCGCGTGCGGAGTGTGTGTGTGTATGTGTGCGTGTGCGGTGCGTGTGTGTGCGAGTCCTTGGCATGCCTCATGACTGCAGCTCCTTCCTGGCCCCTCCTGGTCCCTGCTCTTCAGGTCACTGTGGAGACTATCTCTGCCCTGCCTCGCTCTGTAGCCAGTGCTGCCAAGTGTCACATGACACTGTTCTGGAGGGTCTGCCAGCTGATCCCCCCTTCCCCTCCCCCTTCTCCCCCTCCTCGCTCTCCTCCTCCTCTCCCTCCTCCCCCTCCTCCTCTCCCTCCCCCTCCTCCTCCTCCTCTTCTCTCTGTTGTTCCCTTCAGTTTTTGCCACTTTAGAAAGAGGTTCTGTGCCCTCACTCCTGGTCTCTTCCTCTTTGTTGTGGAGTTTGGCATAATCATCTTTCCAAAAACACATCTATTCCACAGAATGACGTACAAGTAGTCTCCTTAACACAATAGTTACGTTTCCATTTTACAGATTATATTTTCTGACTAATAGAATATTTCCCTCTTTTGTAACTTCAGCCTTTAGCTGATTAAAACAAGAAGCTTATACTTGGTGACCGAAAGAAACGCTTTTCCCCTCTCTAGAGCATTCCTTCTGGCATTTGTAAATCTCCCCTTGGACACTTTGTTTTCCTCCCTATCATTATGGAGCAGAGTATGTTCAGCTCTTGGAAACAATACTTAACTGGTTTTATAATTTTGCTAGTTCTTTTCTCTTCCTAATTGCTCTCTGAATCTTCTCCAAAGTGTTAACATTTATCTCCAGTTAAAAGGTGCCAAAAACACAGCCATATTTCTTCCCCGGGCTTGGAGCTACGCTAACCCGCTCCATCTCTGAGCAAATCCTCCTCTTGCTCCGAATCCAGCCACTCCGGGCTTTACTCTTTTTTCTGGGAAGGATGCCACCCTCCACCTAGTCTCCCAAATAACTCTTCCATTTACTTTACCACTGACAGCAAAGTCTTCCTGAATTCTACCCCTCAGCTGTGGCTCACACTTGGGAGGGTCCGTTACGTCCTTATGGCCACCATGCCTCCACACCTGATCTCCTGAAAGCACCCTGGGATTGGTCTCCTCATTTCATCACACCATCGCTAATCAACTCTTCATGGGCAACCCGTCTTGCAGACAGTTCTGTGCAAAACAAATTTTATTTCACCCATTTGCTTTAGATCCTGCAATGCCTCCCCATTTCTCTGTAGGTCAAAACTCCTTGGATGGGGCTCCTGGGAGGCTCAGTTGGTAAAGCATCTGACTCTTAATTTTGGCTCAGGTCATGATCCCAGGATTCGTGAGATCGAGCCCAATGATGGGTTCTGCGCAGACAACTCAGAGCCTGCTTCTGATTCTCTCTCCTCCTCTCGCTCTGCCCCTCCCCTACTCACACACACACACTCTCTCTCAAAATAAATAAATAAACATTTTAAAACACACATACAGAAAACTCCTTGGATGACCCAGGCACTCTGTACCCCCAACCCCAGCTCCCTCTCTTACCACTGTGTCCCCTCCTACCCTTTTGCTGTGTAATACGTCACCAGTTCTCATTTCCTGATCTTTCCTCCTGGATCATTCCTTCCCCCACTCAACCTAATGTCTCCTACTCATCTAGAAGCTCTCCCTGACCACCCAAGTTTAACGAAGCGGCCCACGTCTACACTTCCATGATCGTGTTTATCCTGTATCATTGTAATGCTATTGTAATCACCCTTTGAAGCAATTTTTTATAGTTTATTGTCAAGTTGGTTTCCATATAACATCCAGTGCTCTTCCCCACAAGTGCCCTCCTCCATGCCCATCACCCTCCTTCCCCTTTCTCCCTTCAGTCCTCAGTTCGTTTTCAGTATTCAAGAGTCTCTCATGATTTGCCTCCTTCCCTCTCCCTAACTCTTTTTCCCCTCTTCCCCTTCCCCATGGTCCTCTGTTAAGTTTCTCCTGTTAGACCTATGAGTGCAAACATATGGTATCTGTCCTTCTCTGCCTGACTTATTTCACTTAGCATGACACCCTCGAGGTCCATCCACTTTCCTACAAATGGCCATATGTCATTCCCTCTCATTGCCATGTAGTACTCCATTGTGTATATATACCACATCTTCTTGATCCACTCATCAGGTGATGGGCATTTAAGCTTTTTCCATGATTTGGCTATTGTTGACATTGCTGCTATGAACATTGGGGTACATGTGCCCCTATGCATCAGCATTTCTCTATCTCTTGGGTAAATCCCTAGCAATGCTATTGCTGGGTCATAAGGGAGTTCTATGGATAGTTTTTTGAGGAACCTCCACACTGTTTTCCAGAGCGGTTGCACCAGTTTACATTGCCACCAACAGTGTAGGAGGGTGCCCATTTCTCCACATCCTCGCCAGCATCTATAGTCTCCCGATGAGTTCATTTTAGCCACTCTGACCGATGAATCACCCTTTCTTAAATTATCCTTCAAGGGAGCAGGAACATTGTCTAACATGCTGACCACCATATTGTTAGTGCAGAGCATTGTGCCTGACAGTGAGAAGGTGAGGAGGAGGAGGAGGAGGATTGGTGAATGAACGAAATAAGTCACTGCTGATTTAAGATTTTTAAAAAAATTTTAATGTTTATTTTTGAAGGAGAGAGAGAGAGTGTGAGTGGAGGAGGGGCAGAGAGAGAGGGAGACCCACAATCTGAAGCAGGCTCCAGGCTCTGAGCTGTCAGCACAGAGCCTGATGTAGGGCTTGAACCCACGAACCATGAGATCATAACCTGAGCCAAAGTTAGACGCTTAACCGATTGAGCCACCCAGGCGCCCCAAGTTGCTGCTGATTTAAAGGCATTAATGATGGTGGAATGCCAGGGAGAATGGGGACGCTGTTTGACAGAGAGAAGTCTGGCTCTCTGTATTAGTTAGCTTGGGCTGCCATAAGAAAACACTACAGACTGGGTGTCTTAAACAATAGAAATTTATTTGATCGCAATTTTGGAAGCTCAAAGTCCAAGATCAAGCTGTTAGAAGGTTTGGTTTCTTCCAAGGTATCTCTTCCTGGCTTGTGGATGATTGCCTTCTTGCTGTGTCCTCACACGACCTTTCTTCTGTGTGTGTGTGTGTGCATTACTCTGTGTGTGTGTGCGCACGCGTGCATTTCTGGCATCTCTTCCTCTTCTGATAAGGACACCTGGGCCTTTTATTAAAACCTGATTATATGACCTCATTTAACATTAAGCACCTCCTTAAAACCCTTATCTCTAATTACAGTCACATTCTAAGGTACTGGGGGTTAGTACTTCAACATCTGAATTTGGGGAGAGGGCCCGGTTTAATCTATAACACGTTCTTATCTCAATCTGGGCAACCCGAAGCATCATGCCAACTCCAGGGTTTCTCGAAGGGCGAGCTTCGGGTCCTGTCGTAACTGTGTCGCAAAGCGGCTTTTCCCTCCGTCCATTTCCTATTTCCCCCCTCCCCCCAAGTGTATCTCTTGAGAGCATTTGCCAATGAACCTACTTCATGCTCCTCTGCTTTAGAGGCTGTTTCCAGGGAGACTTTCTGTGACCCTCATGTTACAGGACACGAATCTACTTATTTTGTCTGTGTACCCCGCAAATTCACATCTCCGCTTAGGCCTTGCTCAAACTATGTGTGAGCTTGCAAAACTTATCCCCTAATAAAACACACCACTGACAAAGAAAGATGTGATAATATTACCAGTCTGAAGAATATTACTTGCGTGATCTGAGAAAAACTGTAGAACAAAGAATAGAAGACGATGTTTCAACTGCTATAACCTATCTTATAAAGGCACTATTTCTTGAGGCTCATTTTGGAGTTAGAATATTGCTAACAATATGTGGAACCCATTTTGGCTTTTGAGCTTCCTTTCTAACAGACTACCTATTTTACTGACTTTATATTACTGTAGTAATAACTACAGACCTATTCTCCCAATGAAAATACAAATACAGTGAAACCTTGGATTGCCAGTAACTCGTTTTGCGAGTGTTCCGCAAGACGAGCAAACATTTCTAAAAAATGTTAACTTGATAAACGAGCAAGATCTTACCATACGAGTCGTACGTGAGCCGAACGTCACATGGTCACAACTGAGCCAATGGTTCTTGAAATTCGTTTTGATATACAAATGCTTTGGATTGCAAGTATATTTCTAGAATGAATTATGCTTGCGAATCAAGGTTTTACTGTACTTACCATTGCACATATATATTGCTTCTTCTGTGTTTTTTAGTTTAATTTTGAGAGAGAGAGCACAAGCAGGGAGGGGAAGAGAGAGGGAGAGAAAGAGCGAGAATCCCAAGCAGGCTCTGCACAGCATTCACAAACCATGAGATCATGACCTGAGCCAAAATCAAGAGTTGGACGTATAACCAACTGAGCCACCCAGATGCCCCAGCATGTGTTGGTATGTCCTTAGGTCTCAGAGTGTGAAATCTCAGGGAATTTGGCAACTCTTTCATGACAAGAGAGATTATTCCTGACTAGCACTTGCATTATAGATGGTAGAAAAGTTCAGAGTACTTAAGAAGTGGCTTAGGGAATTCAAAACCAACATTGAGGCCCCTCTTTGAGGATTTTTCTGGAAAGTGTTCCTGGAAGAATGTAGTAATCAGTAAGTCTGAAAACATTAAAACTCTTACCACGTTCCCAGGAGGACTCTGGAGCCAGTGTTTGTTTGGTTAGTCATGGAAGCCTCTAGCATCTCTAGCTCCTGCCCTCTCCTGCTTGCCTTCCAGGTGATTATTTGGATTTTGGAGGCCTGTTAGCTATTTGGTGATGAATCATTAGCCAGTCACAGCTGGTGCTATATGCACCGCGCCAGGAATTTGTGTAGCCCCGTAGACATTTAAATTATGAATTCAATTTTGGATTGACAAAGAAGGCTTTGGCCAAAATATACTTATTGAAGTAAAAGTTGTGAAACTTAGGAATTGTTCAAGCTAAAATACCCTGAATCATATAATCACCTAGCATCTAAATAATAGAGCTGTCCTGCCGGAGTCCAGCTCCAGCAGGTCCAAGGGTCCCTGAAGAATGGACGGTGTCGGCACGAGAGAGTGACGAGAGAGCCACAAGTTTCTTTCCCCCCCTTTTTTTTTATGTTTTTTTTTTTTATTTATTTTTGAGAGACAGAGAGAGACAGCATGAGCAGGGGAGGGTCAGAGAGAGAGGGAGACACAGAATCCAAAACAGGCTCCAGGCTCTGAGCTGTCAGCACAGAGCCCGACGCGGGGCTCGAACCCACGAACCATGAGATCATGACCTGAGCCAAAGCCGGACACTTAACCAATTGAGCCACCCAGGCGCCCCACAAGTTTCTTTCTTGATCACCAGGCAGGCATCTCTGCTCTGTCTGTTTTGGTGTCTTTTTTTTATTGATCGAGAAATAACATGATACCAGAAAATAGAAACTGTTTACAGTGACTAATTCTTAGTGATAAGATGCTTTAATCATCGAAAGTGTACAGAAACACGTTTTACAGAAGTGTTTTTTTAGAGCCATGCCATTCATTCTTGGCACCAGTCTCCCAGATTAAGAAAGTAACAAACCTATCTTATTTTGTATGGGTTGGTTTTTTGCCAATAATTATGACTTTGTTTTTCAGCTAACAAGTTACAACCAGATCATGCAATGTTCTTACAGAAAGTCGAGTAAATTTTATAACCAAGAATATAACAGGATATTTTTAGTAGAAAACAGGATTAACATACATATGATTTAAGTTAGTAAAGCTAAGATTAAAACATAGGTTAAGTTGTATATAGATAGGGTAGGAGTTATTGTGACTGGTTTATAAACTACAAGAGAAAAAAAAGAAAAGAGAAAAAAATGTTTATTAACAAGTTGCTAGAAAAGGCCCTTTTTTTTTGATGTAAGCACAGTGGGGGCCCTATGTGTGTTGGCCCTGGAGCTGGGTTTCCCACATTTTTATCCATCCTCATAACTGAAGTCAGTACAAGGGAAGATGTTTGTCGAATGTAGACTCTGGGAGGGGATCATGTTCTGACCTGGTCTTCTACTTCTAATCTCCAATTTAGGCTCCAATTCTCTTCAGACCAGACTCAAATGGACTATGTTTTTGACCTTGTTTTTAATTCTTATCTCCAAATTAAGCTCCTTTTCTCCGGGCCAGACTCAAATGCAATTCTTGCGTTTTTAACCCCTTCAAGTCTATGTTTTGGGTCTGTAACGCTCATTAGAAGAGCCTTCTGTCAATCATCTATAGTGTTTTGATCTAAAATCTCTTAGGTAGGGACAGGAAAATGTTTTGTCTTATGGGGTAACTATGTGGGGAATATCAGTCTGATTTGGAATGCTGTAAGGCTTAATTCATGACAACAAGCTTATTTTCAACATGAGCAATAGTTGAAGAAGGAGATACCAGTTTCGCCACTCATGGCGGGAGCTATGCAAACGTCTGCCATTTCCTCGCTGTGACTGTGTCTTCCCGCAAGGCTGGTGTGGCTCCCAGCACTAGCCTCCTCCCAATGAAAAAGAGCCCAGGGCCAACTCATTTCATTGGTGAATGCTACCAAACATTTAAAGAAAAACTAACACCAATCCTTCTCAAACTCTTCTAAAATACTGAAGCAGAGGGAATACTTTCAAATTCACTTTATGGGGCCAGCATTATGCTGATAACAAAGCCAAGTAAGGACACTACAAGAAAAGAAAGCTGCAGGCCATATCCCTGAAGAAAATAGATGCAAAGATTCTCGACAAAATACTAGCAAACTAAATCCAACAGCATATGAAAAGGATTATGCGCCATTATCTAGTGGGATTCATCCCTACAATTCAAGGATGGTTTAACATATGCAAATCAATAAATATGATTCATCAAATTAAGAGAATGAATGATAAAAATTATATAATTATCTCAACAGATACAGAAAAAACCCTTTGAAAATATCCATTATTCTTTCATGAATAAAAAAGCTCAACAGATTGGACATAGAAGAAATATACTTCAGGGCACCTGAGTGGCTCAGTCAGTTAAGCGTCTGACTTTGGCTCAGGTAATGATCTCGCGGTTTGTGGTTTGAGCCCTACATCAGGCTCTGTCCTGACAGCTCAGAGTCCAGAACCTTCTTCGGATTCTGTCTCCCTCTCTTTCTGCCCTTCCTCCACTCATGTTCTGTCTCTCCCCTCTCTCTCTCAAACATAAAAATAAACATTAACAATTTTTTTTTAAAATGAAAAAAGAAATATTCCTCAACATAATAAAGGCTATCTATGACAAGCTCATAGCTAACATCACATTTAATGGTGAAAGGTTCAGAGCTCTTACTCTAAGATGAAAAACAAGTCCAGGATGTCCACTCTCACTGCTCATATTCAATGGGGTTCTGGAAGCCCTAGCCAGGGCAATCAGGCAAAAAAAAAAAAAAAAGAAGTAAAAGTCATTCAAATCAGAGGGGAAGAAGTAAAATTGCCTCTGTTTGAAAATGGCATGACCTTGTATATAGAAAAACTTGAAAGATTCCACCAAAAAAATGGTCCTTTCTTTTCTTTAAAAAAATTTTTTTTAAATTTGTTTTTGATAGATAGAGAGACAGAGCACGAGCAGGGGAGGGGCAGAGAGAGAGGGAGACACAGAATCCGAAGCAGGCTTCCGGTTCTGAGCTGTCAGCACAGAGCCCGACTCGGGGCTCGAACTCATGAGCTGTGAGATCATGACCTGAGCCAAAGTCGGACGCTCAACTGACTGAGCCACCCAGGTGCCCCAGTCTCTGCTTTTCAGACTTGCATGCACTGGCCTTTGAGGCCAGCCGAGTGGGTGTATCCAAATGCTGGCTGTCTTGGGCTTCAAGAATTTTAAAAATGATTTGTTTGTTCTTGAGCACTGGGGCGCCTCTCCACTGAACATTTCTCTGACGTTGGAGACTTGTCTCCAGTCGGATTGTCTGCACCTCTGCTTAGCTCCTGCCACCACCTGAATATGCAGGCTTCTTGCTGTTTGGGTTCTTTTGCTTAGTGGATCCCAATAAGCAAATGGATCATGGTGCTTCTTTCCAGGGAAGGGCACTCCTGTGTTCTCGCTGTGCCACATGGTGGGAGGCAGGCTGGCCCACTGCATCTCTCTTTCTCTCTCCACATGACCTTTTTATAATATTATAATTATTTTAATTTAGCACTATGCAATTAGAGCTTTATTTAGAATGCCCAAGAAGTGGAAATGGATCAAGTCTCAATGATAGGGAAAAGGTTAAAAGAAATGCAATTCAATTTTACAGTGAAGTCCTTTATGGTCACTAAGAGTCACATTGAAAAATTTTTTTAAATGTTTATTTATATTTGAGACAGAGAGAGAGAGAGCTAGCTAGGGAAGCACAGGCCAGAGAGAGAGGGAAACACAGAATCCGAAGCAGGCTCCAGGCTCTGAGCCATCAGCACAGAGCCCGACATGGGGCTTGAACTCACAAACCATGAGATCACGACCTGAGCCGAAGTCGGACACTTAACCGACTGAGCCCCCCAGGCACCACAAGAGTAACATTTTTAATTAATAGTTCATTGCATGGGAAAATATTCATAATATAACAGTAACAGGAAAAATAGTTAATTGTTTACAGTAAATCCCAGTTTTCCTTAAGACACACATGTGTGCATGCACACACACAAACACACCTACACCCACACTAAGAAATCCAACAGGAAATAGAAGAAAATATTAATAATGGTCTCACCTGGGTGGCAGGATTATAAGTGACATCATATTCTTTTTTTTTTTTAGAGAGAGAGAGGGCACAAGCGATCGTGGGGCAGAAAGAGAGAATCCCACAAGGGGCACAGAGAGAGAGAGAGAGAGCAAAAGGGAGAGAGAGAGAGAATTGGGGCTTATCGAAGGCTGGTGTTCACCCACTGGGGGGCTCCGACCACGAACCATGAGATTATGACCTGAGCCGAGGTCAGATGCTTACCTGACTGGGCCACCCTGGCTCCCTGTCATGTTCTTTACTATAGTTTATTGTTGGTTTGTTTTTCTTTCCTCTGATTTTTTGTGATCAATATATGTGCTTTTCTAAGAGAGGGAAAGTTTTTAATCCTGTATGAATTTTTAGCAATTTTATCATGAGTTTGATAATTTTCTGTCACTTGGAGTAAGGGCCATGATCTATGACCACTGGAATCAGTGTAAGAACTAGTGTGGAAATAAGACGGGGTGAGGGTGAACAAAGCAATGCCTTTCTATGCATTTTACCAATCGCTAAAGGGAGGGATCTGTGCTTAAGGTCAGGCGTGGCTCTGTTTCTTATACTTGTGATATATAATGACGATTAAGTTAACTGTAGAGTAAATTCCTTAGTGCGCTCATTTAATAACTGTCTTAGGGTTTAATATTAAAAAAATCCTTCCTGTTGCCCCTATGGATTCCAATTATTTTTTTAATTCATTTTTGTTTATTTTGAGAAAGGGAGTGAGAGCGAGCATGAGTGGGGGAAGGGCAGAGAAAGAAGGAGAGAGAGAATCCCAAGCAGGCTCCATGCTGTCAGCGCAGAGCCTGACTTGGGGCTTGATCTCATGAGCGGCAAGATGGTGACCTGAGCCAAAATCAGCAGTGGAATGCCTAACTGACTAGCCACCCAGGCGCCCCCCTCCCCAATTATTTTTAACCAACAAGCTCTTTCTCTAGGTAGATGTTGGAGCCCAAAATGGGATGTTCCAGACTAGCCTTTCTTGCAGGCAACCTCAGTCCCAGTGAGTCTTTTGAGGATCCTCTCCCTTTGCTTCAAGGTGATGGTGAAGAAGAAAACTTCCTTCCCAGGAAACTGGCTTTCCCCACCACTCCCGAGATACCCTGTCCTCTTGGGAGATGGTGGTGGAGAGTGGCAGGGACCAGTCTGCATCCTCAGTAGATCAGAGAGACATGTAACTGTGGGCAGGTCTCTTTAGAAAGTGGAGGTCTTGGCTCAGTCAGTGAAGCATCTGACTTCGGCTCAGGTCATGATCTCACGGTTCATGGGTTCGAGCCCCGTGTTGGGCTCTGTGCTGATAGCTCAGAGCCTGGAGCCTGTTTTGGATTTTGGGTCTTCCTCTCTCTCTGCCCCTCCCCTGCTTGCTCTCTCTCTCTCTCTCAGAAATAAATAAACATTAAAAAAAAGAGAGAGAAAAATCCCCTTAAAAAAAAGAAAAGAAAGTGGAAGTCTAAGTTTTTCTTTGTCCTACCTTTGGGTCCTGATTGTCCATGCAGGGTGAACAGGAAAAGACTTGAATAGGCCATTGTACTCTTAGTCATTATCCTACATAGACTCTTGGCTGTTCTGTCCTCACGTTATATTTTACTAGAGGCTCTATTAAAAGATACTGCTTCCCAGAGCAAATTTCTTCTCACTAGGCTTTTGTAGGTCTCTGCCTGAGAGACTCATCATTGTCGCTAGGTGAGCAACCGAAGGAAATTGTAGGTGAGTAGCACATGACAAGGGTCTAGCACAGTGCCTGGCCTGTTGACACTGGAAAAGCCCTAATCATTAATCCCTTTATATTTTCAAGGCAAAAGGATTTAAGCACAGTTCAGGACCTCCCAGTTCCTTTATATCAATTTATAGAGGTTCAGAATTGCTCCTTTTGATAACAGCTCCCTTTTGGGGAGCGCAAAACTCTTAGGAATAGCTTGGGCCACAAATAACATAATACTGAGTTTCCACGGGTGGCTCAGTGGGTTAAGCGTCCAACTCCTGATTCTGGCGCAGGTCATGATCTCACAGGTGTAAGATCGAGCCCCGAGTTGGGCTCTGTGCTGAGCATGGAGCCTGCTGCAGATTCTCTCTCTCCCTCTGCCCCTCCCCAGTTCATGCTCTCTGTCTCTCTCAAAAACAACATAATACTAACAAATAGTTGCTTGAGCTATGATACATTTAATGATCTTATTGAACAAGAAGTTTGGGGGCAAGCATTTCCAAGTTTGGTGAAACTGCTCGTGTCTTCAAGGACACTTTAAGGACCCTCGTTACTGTCCTGCTCTGCTCTCCCCACCCTGTTCCTTTTTCTTGCTAAGCTGCGCTGCTGGTCAGATAATACAACCACCACTTGGAAACAAGGGGAGGTGGGGGAGGGGACTTCTCACGAATGGCCTGTTATCGGGTTCATATTCCTACTCCCCCAGAGAGATCTCCCTCACAAACCTTTGGCCAGATTGGGCTTGTTAAGCTACCTTGGCTGCAACGTAGATTGGCAGAGCAAATTTCTTGACTGGTGTCAGCAGATCTGAGTCTGCTTCGCTCAATCGCAGCGCACCTTGGACAAATCATTCAGCCCTTGGAAGCCTCGCTTTTCCCTGTCCCACGAGATCTTAGAGAGAAGGATTCAAACAACCTGGGCCGAACCCCAGCCCAGTCACGACCTTGGACGTTCTCCCCCCCTTTATATGCTGTCTCTTTATGTGTCAGATAAAGACAATAGTAACTATTTAATATGTTCCCGGCACACAGTAGGAACTGGCTACTCACCTTATTTTAGGAAAATTCTAAGACTGAAATTTAGAATCTAGTTCAACACAGTTATTTTACAAGTGAAAACGTTGAAAACTGGAGAAATGAAGTGACCGGCACAAAGAATTTTCACGGAGCCACCCAGGTGCCCCCCTTCCCCAGTTACTTTTAACCAACAAATTCTTTCTCTATGTCGATGTTGGACCCAAAGTGAGATGCTCTTTACCGCCCTTTCTCGCAGGCACCCTCAGCCCCAGTGAGTCTCTGGAGGATCCTCTGAAAACAGTGAGAGGTCTCTGAATTGTGCGAATTTGCTAAGTGTCCAAATTGTGACGAATGCAACCCTTCTGACGCGTGCCTGTGATCCCCGTGTCAACCCCTGGGTGCCCACTTGTGATGCTAAGCTCAACCACGAGAAGAACAGACCTCCTTGCGTGGTGATTTCATTTTTCATAAATTTTGGTTTCTCATTTAGCCTCGTGAAATAGTTACAGCTACTAAGGGAAGAGGTTGGTGGCTAGCCCCACCGCACAGGGAAAGTTAGGGACAGCGGCAGAAGTAGAACTCTCTTTTCCTTATTTTTTTTAAAATGTTTATTTAATTTTGAAGAAAAGTGACAGAGCAGGAGTGGAGGAGGGGCAGAGAGAGAGGGAGACACAGAATCCGAAGCAGGCTCCAGGCTCTGAGCCATCAGCACAGAGCCCGATGTGGGGCTGGAACCCATGGACCCATAAACCCGAGATCATGACCTGAGCTGAAGTCGGCTGCTTAACCAATCTAGCCGCCCAGGCACCCCAAGAACTCTCTTTTCCTTACAATGAATCTGAGGATGGAGTGAAGGGAAAATGTGAATGCATTTATACACCATGTCAGTAATAAGAATGTTGCTATCTACCATAGTCTACCAACAGGGGTGATTGTATGATTTTCCATTATAAATGTAAGTGGTTGGGTGGGGGGGGCTGGGTGGCTCAGTTGATTAAACGTCTTGACTCTTGATCTCAGCTCAGGTCATGATCTCAAGGTTCATGGGTTCGTGGGGTAGAGCCTTGCGTTGGGCTCTGTGCTGAAGGTGCAGAGCCTGCTTAGGATTCTTTCTCCTTCTCTCTCTGCCCCTGTCTCACTCATGCTCGCCTGCTGTCTCTCTAAATAAATACACTTAAAAATTTTTTTTTAATGTAAGTGGTTAAATAGAAAATTGGAAAATACAAAAAGGTATAAGGAAAAAATGTAAATGAGAGTGCCACCCTCTAAACGTTATTCTTAGCTATGGTAAATTTCTATTTTATTTTCCATTCATCCAGAGATCCTGTTTGAATGTATCTTTCTGTGTCTTGCCATTTGCCCTTAACCCTAGTACCATTATCATTACATTACCCTTAACACGAGCGTTTCATGTTATTTCATGGTCTTATTGCCTCTTATTAAATGGCTGTGTAATATGTTATTGAGAACGGCGGATTATTTAACTATTTCTCTGTTAACCATTTGGGTGTTTTCAGTTTTCTGCTATTACAATAGAATTCTCTTTATGAATAAAGGCTCTCTATGCTAACTATTAGTGGATTAAAGGATATAGACAATGTATAGCACAAAGGAACGGTTTAAAGGACCGTATTCGCTTTACACAAAAACTTTCGTTTGAAACTTTCAGGTTATTAAGGTGTAATTTACTTACTATACCTGCTCTTTTTTAAAGTGACACAGAAGTCCTTTTAAACTGGAGAAACAATATGTGATGATTGTAAACATCTTACATGACACAGAAACAAACAGGGTTGAACATGAAATTATCCCATCATGTTCTTTCCTAGGGTAATTACTGTCTATGTTTTGTTCTACTTCCGGATTTTTTGATATGCATATACTGGCATGAATTGCAAAAAATACTTCCGGATTTTTTGATATGCATATACTGGCATGAATTGCTGCTACCATCAATCAGCGTTAGAAACATGCAGAGCGTTTTGCATCTTGCTTTTTTTTTTTTAATTCATAGATGTTAAATATCTCGTCACTGGCACATGTACATTTCCTCGATTCTTTTTAATAGCTGCGAGTGTATGAACGCAGCACAATTTCTTTATGGCACCTCCTTTGATAGACATTTGGGTTAGTTTCAAGTTTTCTCCTCTTACGAACAATGCTGCAAGGAGACCTCTTGTTTATACGGCTTATTTTTAATGAGCATTTACTGCTGTGAAAATGTGACTTGGAAAATAATTGTTGGCAAGATCATTCTCTCTCAGTGTGCTGAGACTTGCAATATTTAAACATCGTTTAAAATTTAAAACTTGGATTGAGTCGTTTCCATTAAAACAGGGTTAAAATCACAATGATCTTTTTCTCTTATATAGGAGTGAATCCTCTTGCTCCAGATGGGACATAAAGCTCCTTAAATTGAAATTCATTGTACGGGGGCTCTGGTGGCCCTTAACAGATGGAAGAACAATATCATTTGGATGGTTCTACAATTCAGTGCTTATCACGGAACCCTTCAGACCGCCTCAGACAGAAGGTGGATGGAGGACGGCTCTGTGTCAAAGGTGACAAGGTTGTGGATTCACTGTGTTTGCTTCTTTGTGTGTATTTACTTACTTGTGTCAAGAAGTCGGGAATCTGGGATCTGAGCCTATAACACAGTCTGGTCTAAGGACAGACCTTGGGATCCAAACCAAGCTTTTGGATCCCGGCTGGAATTCAAACAGTTTCTTGTTAAATAACCTTGGGAGGATCATTCCATCTCCCGGAAGGCTTCCTTTTCACCAGTATGCCACACAAGGCCTCTAGTAGGAGGACGTGATAATCATATTCACTCATAGATATTTATTGAGACTTGCGTGCTGAAAAATGTTCCAAGTGCTAGAGACACAGATGTAAACAAAATAGATGAGAATTGATCTTCCCGCCCCCCAAAGGTGACGTTACCTTCCTCAGCTGGAAGGAATCCCCTGACCTACTCGAATGGAGTCGATACACCCCACCAAAATTTAGGCTTTATGCATTATGCCTTCGTAATGCAAGCTTATTAACAAATTAAACAGTCTTACTCATACTCATTCAGCAAGATACCAGTTCTCTTGCCTTATCTGCTGCCTGCATTGCTAAAGTTAACATCCAGTTTTTAACATACACTATAATCCATCCATCCTTCTTTCCTTTTACCTGTGATAGAGCCTTGAGTAGGTATCTACTAAGTATCTAGGACAGTGATTGGTATATAGTAGCTGCAAAATGAACTTTTGTTGACTGAGCATCCATAAATATTTATTGTCCAAACTTCAGGCACTGGGAATAGCTTTGGAATATGCAGGACAAATAAAATACTATTTCTTCTTCCAAAGATCTCACATCTAGTTAGGAGATAGGAATATCAACCAGAAATAAGACTTTGTTTTAAGAATAGTGTGCACAGTGGGGCACCTGGGTGGCTCAGTCAGTTAAACATCCGACTTTGGCTCAGCTCATGATCTTGCAGTTCATGAGTTCGAGCCCCACATTGGGCTCTGTGCTGCCAGCTCAGAGCCTGGAGCCTGCTTCAGATTCTGTGTCTCCCTCTCTCTCTGCCCTTCCCCAAATCGTGCTCTGTCTCTCAAAAATAAATAAATGTTAAAAAAAAGAATAGTGTGCACAGTGTGTCTGCCTGAATCTCTCCAACTAAAGTTACCATTTCCTATTCTCCTGTTCTGTTCGCCTACCTTGGACTTTTTAATTTGCCTAAAATTAGCAGACCAGACAAGTAGGTCCAAAAACTTTTTTTTTTGTTTCTGTTTTGAGCGAATCAGAGATTACAGTTTATCTTTTCCAAGGATGTGTTGGGAGGCAGGACTGGTAAATGTTTTATACCTAATTGCAAAGCTGGTATAAATATTTCAGGACACAATTGAGTTCTTCTCATTAAAACCCATTTTCCTGTCTCTGTATGCAGAAGTTTCTAGCTCAAGAGGGAAAGCGCTATTTTAAAATAGTTGCAGAAAGCCTAATTCCACTGTGTAATGTAACTGTGGAATGATACCTTTGGTATGGACCAAATGGACCTTTGCTATGGTAGGTTTTAATGAGCTTCTTTTTAGTTAGAACGGAGACAGTTTTTGCCATTAAAAAAAATCCCTTAACCTAACTCGATCTCTGTTGTTTTAACTTGCTCCCCGTTAAAGGCTGGGGTGGGGCAGACAAATCAGAACCAATTCATTTTTCAAACCAAAGCATCATCTGTGAACCACTGTTCTCAGGCGGATTTACAGATATTTGTTGTAGGGTTGCTAGACATCCTAAGTCCTTTTTTTCTTATATTTCTACATTTAGAAGAATCATTGAATAAGCAAAAAAAAAAAACCCACTTCTTTGGTGTTTTCTATAGAATGACATTTAAATGCATACTAATGGACAGGAGAAATGTTCATTTCCCTTTTGGTCACTTTTTTTTTAATGTTTATTTTTGAGAGAAAGAGAGAGACAGCATGAGCTGGGGAGGGGCAGAGAGAGGGAGATATAGTATCCAAAGCCAGCTCCAGGCTCTGAGCTGTCAGCGCATAGCCGGACGCGGGGCTCGAACTCAGGAACCACAAGATCATGCCGGGAACTGAAGTTGGACGCATAACTGCCTGAGCCTCCCAGGTACCGCCCCGCCCCCCCCACCTCGGTCACTTTTAATGTCCTGCCCGTAGATGGCAGCAAGTGATCACTGCTAATGTGCCAGCCCTACTGTCTTGGTAGGCCGGCTGCTGTCAAACCACAGGAAAGGGTGGAACTGAAGACTGTTCCAGATCACATCTCTGGAGGGTGCTTGTCTGAGATGTGGCCTGGCCCTTCAGACCTAGAGAACTCTGTTCCACTTTGTTTCTTCTGAGGCTTGAGGGACGAATTCCAGGAGCCCTGGAGGGGCTGTCTGGGCGGCAGTTGGGGCTTCCTTGAAATGCTTAGTACCTTCTGCCTTTTCCTTCAACTCAACTCATCAGCTCAAGCATCATGAAACAGAAGTTCCTCTGGCAATTGGTTGGGTCATGTCCATTTGGTTTCTATGGGTCTGGCATCTCTCTCTCTCTCTCTCTCTCTCTCTCTCTCTCTCTCTCTCTCTCCCTCCAACCTCCCTGCAAATTGTATTCTGGGGCAGCTCGCAAGTCCTGATATACACCAGTGGCCCCACGAGTGGCCCCAACCTGCAGATGATTTTAGACAAAATAACCTAAAATAGGCATAAACTGATTGATAGGTAGGTATATATTTTTTCTTTTCTTCTGTGCTTATTTATCTGTCTAGCACAAATACTTTACATATAATATCTTATATAATACTCACAGGCACTCCATAAATTAGAAATTATGAGAGGTGCCTGGGCAGCTCTGTTGGTTAAGGGTCTGACTCTTGGTTTTAGGTCAGAACTCACCATTCCTGAGTTCAAGCCCTACGTTGGGCTCTGTGCTGACAGTGTGGATCTTGCTTGGGATTCTTTCTCCCCCACGCCCCTTCTCTGCTCCTCCCCTACTTGTGCTCTTGTGCTCCCTCTCTCTTTCAAAAAAATAGATTATGAATCTTGTTTGACCAATGAGGAAATGGAAGTGAATTCACTTGTTCAAGTTTGCAAATCTGGTTTAGACTGTTTTGGCTAGTTTAAAAAGGCTCCTTCTTCTTCTTTTTCTTCTTCTTTTTTAATGTTTTATTTATTTATTTTGAGAGTGAGAGAGCACGGGGGAGGGGCAGACAAAGGGAGAGAAAGAATCCCAGTGCAGGGCTAGAACCCATGAACTGTGAGATCATGACCTGCACAGAAACCAAGAGTCAGATGCTCAACGAATGAGCCACAGCGGTGCCCCTAAGAAGACTCCTTCTTGAGAAGTGGAAGACACTGGAATAATAGGTTTCATAGAAATAAATGAGTCCTGGGGCGCATGGGTGGTTTCGTTGGTTAAGCTTCTGTCTCTTAATTTTGGCTCAGGTCATGATCCTACGGTTGTGGAATTGAGCCCCGAGTTGAGCTCCACGTGGACCCTGCTTGGGATTCTTTCTCTCTCTCTGTCTCTCCCCCCACCTCTTTCTCTCTCTTTCCTTCTCTAAAAATAAGTAAACAATAAAAAAATAAATAAAAGAGACCTGGGTCAAAAATGGAAGCTAAATAGGAACCTTGTGAACTCAAGATGTACTATCCTATTTTTCAAGTTTTCCTTGATTTGTACAACATTAAGAACATGGCAGTACCTTCACCTTGCAAGGGCCAGGTTGTATGAATTGGATCTTCTCAACCTCTCATGCGAACCTAAGATCTAGATCTGCTCTCAGAATATCTCCGGGGGCATAAGGTCTCCTGAAACATCAACACGAGCTGTTTTGTAAGAATCCATGGCTTATAAATGGCCACTAAACACACACAAAGATGCTCAACATCATCAGCTAGTAGGGAGATACAAATCAAAAGCACAGTGAGATACTGTTTCACGCCCATAAGGATGGCCGGAATCAAAAAGTCACAAAACAACAAACGATGAGGTTGTGAAGAAATTCCACACCACTGGTGGGAATGAAAAATGTGCAGCTGCTTTGGAAGTCTGGTGGCTCCTAATTAGCCATAGAGTGACGATGGGTCCTTGATTTATACCCAAGGGAAATGACAATGTTTGTTCACACAACAACTTGTACATGGGTGTTTATAGCAGTATTATTCATAACAGCCCTAGTGTGGATACAACCCAAATGTCCACCAACCAATAAGTAGATATATTCATACCATGAAATATTATTCACCAATGATAAGGAATGAAGTGCTGATACATGTTACAATGTAGATAAATCTTGAGAACATTATGCCAAGTAAAAGAAGCTAGTCCCCCAAACCGCATATGTTGTATGATTGCATTTATATGAGAGGCACAGAAACGGCAAATCTATAGACACAGAAAGTAGATTAGGGGTTGTTTAGGGCTAGGTGTGGAACGTGGGGGGAAGGGAAGGTGATAGCTAAAGGGTACGGGGTGATAAAAATGTTCTATAATGGATTGTAGCGAACGTTGCATAACTATCAATGCTATATGGAATTATATTCTTGAAATGGGTGAATCATATGTAGATGAATTCTATCTCAGTAAAGCTGTTAAAAAGAGAGAGAGAATCCATCGTCTGCTACCTCTCATTATGCAGAATGTATTTGCCAGGTACTTTTCTAAGCACCTTGCCTACGTTAATTCTCTGAATTCTCACAACGACCTCATGAAGTAGGTTCCTTAATCTTCCCTATTTTAGAGATAGGGGAACCTACCTGTAGACACAGGGGATGAAGAGTCTTGGCCAAGATCGCTTAGCTCTTGAGAACCCGCATTAGAATCTCTAGGGTAGAACTCTGCTCTTAATTATGGGAATTCTGCCTTTGAGAAAGGAAATTTTTTGTGTCATCACCTCGTTAAATCCTACCCCAAGTTATATTCTGGGAGGAAAAGGACATATTTAGAGTGGACCTGGCCCAGAGGCTGTGCCTACTGCTCCGTGTCTGGGCCTTTCTATGGCCTCATATCATCCAGGTGTAAAAGGGTTAGCAAGGACAGAATCCGAGCCATGGCTGTAACACAGGAGGACAGTTTCCCCCAGACTTTATTGTTTTTGGATCTGGAAGGAAAGATAGGTCAGAAACACAGACGGCGGTGGAGGAGTGTTAAAAAGAAGAAAGTGAAGGCACGGGTGATGAAATTGGTTGGGGATTTGGGAATTTACGAGAAGCAAAGTGAAATCATATGCAAGTGTGCCCGTGAAGTGGTGCCTGTTGGGTTTTTCATTATGTATTACAGGAAGATTGCCAAGGGGACTTCATCTACAGAAAGATCTTGCCCGAAGTCGGAGTGATTCTTGTATGAGAAACTATTAGCTATTCCAGATTCCATTTCTGCCTCTGTGTTAAATCTAGGGAGGCAACGGGCAGTTAGCGGCAGGCAGTGGGGACCAGGGACAAATTCTGACATTCTATTAAAGTGGCTTAAAGTCATAGCGTGTGAGAGAACACTTTCTGTATTAGCGTATGATCAAATTCCCCATCGCTGTTCCCCTCCATAGCTATCTTGCAGGCATCGCCTCTTATTTACCCAAGTCAGCCTTCTGTAATAGGTCTGCAACAGCTTTTGTGCCCCCTCTTCGCCTCTTTGTGGTGTTAGCAGCCAGGTTGGTCCATGGTCTTCTGAGTTGACTTGGAGCTGGAAGTATCTGTCAGTTCCCTGTCACTCCAGTGGTCAATTGCTCTGTTCATCCCCACTGCTGTCTCTTGAATGGGTCAAAATGCAGCACGGCTTTGAAGAGCACCCTGATACTTGTAGCCCTACATTTGATTTGTAACCTTAGAGGTCACCCACCGCCCCCCTCCCAGGGCGAATTTGTAGATCTGTGGGCAATGGTGGAACGCAACATGTTCAAAGGAATATGGCAGTGAACGCGTGATTGCCAGGCTCGAGGGGGGAAGAGCTATCCCTGAAAAAGTAAATAAGGTAAATTTGAGGGGGAGAAAGAACAACCACAAAAAAGGAAGGAGACAAGGAATCGTACTGCGAGGCAGTGATAAAAGATAAATGACAGCTGTCCTCCAGCTAGCAGGAAGTGACAAAGGTTGGGTGCCTCCGTTTGAATGAAAGCTCCTGCGCTGTGAGGACCAGATGGAGAGTTATTTCCCCACAATTCAGGATAAGCCCCTAGGCCCAGCCATTATACATAAGCCACTATTTACTTAGTGATCCGAGGGAAAAGAATGAATAGTGATAGCCTTTCAGCTTAATTGGAGTCAACAGAAGAGAAATGTTTTCAGTAACAGCGAATCCAGGACAAAAAACAAGCCGCAGCTTAAATAGGTAGACTGTCTTGCTCTTTTCAATGCAGCCATTCATTCTTCAGCATCCTTTTGACGGTGACCACGACGATGATGATGGTGAAAATAATAGCAGTAACAGTAAGGTATTACTATTATTTGACTGTGTTTGGATTAATCTATACGAGAAAGTCCTTCACACTCTTCTATCAGTACGGATTTCTGTCTATAAAGAACCTCACGGGAGATAAGATGGGGCGCAGTCACAGCTCTTGGCAAGTACCATGGATGTGACACCTGTCTCTTTTCTTCCTCTCAGAACCCCCTTTCTTGTTACCCCTGCCAATGGGCCTGGCTGCGTGGCGAGATGTCATTGGCCTACGTCAATAATGGCTTTAAAATTTCCCTCTAACCACAATGGGCCCAGGGATGAGCACGTGACCTGATTCAGCCTGTTAAGACTTGAGCTGCTAAGGAATTCTGGGAAAGATGTTCTTCCCTGATCAAACGGAGTAGCGTGATGAGAAAGGCCTTTCGTCCCATCCCTTGCCTGTTCAGAGGCAGTTGTGTGAAGATATGGAGTTTAAAGCCACGGCAGCCTTTCTGTGACTATAAGAGGGGCTATTGCCAGCTGACTGGCAAGGGTTCATCCTTTGTTGATATTATAAGAATTGCCTTCCTGCAGATGTCTTGTTGTATGAAATAAACACCTGTTATTTGGACTACGCTTTGCCAATTATTTCTTTCCTTGCAGTGGAATGCGTTGTACCTGATATAAGGTATTTTGGTCTGTGTTCTGCTAAAATTCATATGTTGGAGCCTAATTCCCAGCATGATGGTATGGGACGTAGGGCCTTTGGGAGGTGGTGAGGTCATGACAGTGGAACTTTGATAAATGGCATTTAGTGCTCTTTTTTTTTTTTTTTTTTTTTTTCCGAGAGAGACAGAGGGTGCAAGTGAGAGAGAGAGAGAGAGAGAAAGAGAGAGAGAGAGAATCCCATGAGGAGCTGAGAGGGAGAGAGAGAAGCAGAGCTCGCCTGAAGGTTCTCGAACTCACAAACCATGAGATCATGACCTGGGCCAAAGTCAGGTGTTTAACCGACTGAGCCACCCAGGCACCTGAGTGGGATTTGGTGCTCTTATAAAAGAGACCCTGCAGAGATCTCCCTCTCTTCCATCTGAGGTTACAGCAAAAAGATGGCTGTCTATGCATCAGGAAGTGGGTCCTCCCCAAGACTCATTAGCCACCACCTCCATCTTGGACTTCCCAGCCTCTAGAACTGTGAGGCGTGAACGCTTGTTTGAACCACCCAGTCTACGGTCTTTTCGTTACAGTCACTCAAACGGACTGAGACACGGGTGCTTGAATCATTTAGCATTTTGCTGCTGCCCCTGTGAGAGCAGTCAAGACGACCATCTGGGATATATGCAGTGAATTTGTCCCAGTGCCCCCTGAGGCAGAGCTAGCTTTCTGCTCCCAGGGACTGCCATCTTTTTAAGCATCGGATTTTGTACACACGCATCCCGGTTTTACAAATCAAGTCCCCGAAGAGAAAACAACACCAAATTAAAAGTTTGCTTAAACAAATTGATCCTCTAAAATCCTTTTGGCGTGAAAGCTGGTGAAACAAATGTGTTTCTAGCGCTGGGGTGCTCAGGGCTGTTAAACAGGGCGAAAGTCCAAGAGAGGAAAAAACCTCTAACAAAAGAAGCCTTCGTGAGTAATTAGGGACACAGGAAAAGAAGTTCAGATTGTAACTCCAAAGCTGGGCTTGCGTGCCCATTAGGGCGCGGTCAGAGCAGCGGGATGTGTTCATTTCCGGGCCACCTTTTATACGTTGGCACCTCCTCAGCTTGCCTGCACCCCCAAACCCCAAACAAGTAACTGCCACCTCCATTCAAAGCAGAATGGCGAATCAGACCCTTCCCGTGAGCAGTCATTTGACAGCTAAGTGCGATGCCTCCGCCATGACCCCGGGGGAGGTCCACCTGTTCTGTGACCTCGATCTCTGGTGAAATACTTAACGAATTCAACAAACCCTCAGTGAGGGGCATGACACCGTGTCAAGGAGGGAGGATGCCACACTAGGGGTTACGTGGATTCAAAGATAAGACCCCAAACTTTGTGGTCTGGGAGTTTTTATCCCTGACATAGTGCAAACACTACTCTAGCACAAAATGCAGGTAGTATCCTGGGAGCCGTTTCTGAACTCACTAAGTTGAGAAAACTCCTTGTGAGGTTAAGGCAGGCTTTGCACGGCCTCCCGCCGTCAGATGGTGACCGATGTCTATCCCCGACTCAATTGTTTTTGCTTGAGCACCGACCCCCAAGGCACCTTGTTGGTTGGTATGGGGAGTGACTTGTCCCCTTATTCTGGCCCTGAAATGCTGATTGTACCTTGTGAAGGAACTTATTGTAGGAGCAGCTTCTTTTGTGATTATGGAAGCAAACACTGCGTTTCCTGAGAATCCTGTTTTTCTTCTACTTCCCCTTAAGCAGACAGGCTATTGACCCCTGCTCACAAAGAACTCACTTTTGCTTTTGCTATGCTAAAACCATCGTCTTGTATTTAAAGGCTGAAGATACTTTCCTTCCTCATATGATAAGCATCTAAATCACCTACATCAATCACTATTGATAAAGATCATGCATGAATCTTCTGCAAATCTATGTTCTGGGAAATTTTTACATGCCAAAGAAATCTGTCCTCAGAAATCATTGGTCCAAGGCAAATAACACTTCTGTGCTGTACCCCATATGTTTTCTTTCTTTCTTTCTTTCTTTTTCTTTCTTTCTTTTTACCATAAATAAACACGAGTCTCAGTCAGTGCTGAGATGCCTACCTGGTGACCAGAAAGGAACTTGTGGCTCTCTCATCCCCCTCTCCCTCTCGCTGACACCGTCCATCCTTCAAGGAGCCCTGGACCTGCTGGAGCTGGACTCCGGCAGTAGTAAGCACTACAAGAGAGATACAGGTCACGTGCTATGTGAGGTACCAGGTGGGAGAGAGTCCAACCCACCAAAAGGATGGGAGATTGCCTCATGAGGATGGGCGCATTTAAAATGGACTTTGGGGGCACCTTGGTCGCTTAGTCGGTTAAGCGTCCGGCTTCAGCTCAGGTCATGATCTCATGGTTCGTGGGTTAGAGCCCTGTGTCAGGCTCTGTGCTGACAGCTAGCTCAGAGCCTGCTTCAGATTCTGTATCTCCCTCTATCTCTGACCTTCCCCTGCTCATGCTGTCTCTCCGTCTCTCAAAAAAAAATTAAAAAAAAAATAAAATGGACTTTGAAGGGTGGGTAATATTTGAACCTGGGGAGTTTGGGACAAAAGGACACTCTAAGCAGAATAAACCTGTCCCCACAGAAGGACACTGTATTTTAGTTTAGCCGTGGCACGAAAACAACGCAGTGGACATTGCCGTGGGGAAAATATGTCAGTGCCGGCTTACAGGGAGCAAAAGAGTTGGGAAAGGCTGTCATTCTACAGGCAATGGGGAGTTACAGAATGTTCAGGAGCAAAGCATGGCGGTGTGTTAGGAAGCTCAAGCCAGCTACAATGGGGAAGACCGGCCCCCATGACCAGTGAAGGAGTTATTGTGATATTTCGGATACAATATAGTAAAGTCCTTACTGGGGTTATAGAAAAAAAAGTGAGCAGGACGGTGGGGGGGAGCGGTGGGGGTTGAAACCTAACTATTTTAAAGATTGAGTTGATGGAATGTGTCACATGGCCAGAACAAATGGCCGAGAAAAAAGTTCACCCAGGCTTTCTTCCATATCGTGAGTTTCTTAAAAACCGAGTGCCCCCTCTCCCCCGGCCAAGCCTACGGGTTTTGTTTTTATTAAAATCAAGCTGTTCTAACGAATGTCTTTGCCGTTAGATGAGTTAACAGAAGCCCCCTGTCTCCACAACAGGCAGCTCCAGAGGATTCCTGGCTCCCTGCCTCTCCCGGGCAAGCTGTCACCGATGTGGCTAACAATGGCGCCCAGTCATGGCAACACTGGATATCCATCTATGGGAACCTGGCCTGGGATCAGCAGGCCTCTTACCTTCCAGCACCCTTCATTATTAATCACATTCCGCTGTAATATTTGCTAAGGTGTTTCGAAGGCAGTCTCAGAGAGAACATCAGAAAGTATTTAAGGAAAGGTGTGTGTGTATGTGTGTGTGTGTGTGTGTGTGTGTGTGTGTGTGTGTGTAGGGGGGGATGACCTCCTAAGGGGTAAAGTCCTAGCTCCCCAGCTGGGAGGAGAGAGGTCCCCTAGGACTGTGAATATTGAGAGTTAATAATTGTGGAGGGGGCAGGAAAATCCGGAAGGATACAGTGTGAGGCTCTGTGAGGTCCTGTTTCCCAGGAAAGTATTTTTCCAGAGCTGGATTTTACTATCCTGGCCTTTCATGTTACTAAAGAAAATGACTTTTCCTTCCACAGCTCTGCACAATGTGCTCTTTGCTATGGTCCCCATATCGTTTCCTGCCACGGGCCCACAAACACCCTGAGTTCTGGCCACACTGAATCAAGGGCTTGGAACTCGATATGCTAGCTCAGCATCTCGGAGCCTCGCGTCTGTGGTTTCCTCCACCTGGAATGACCTCCCTTCCTTTGGCGCCTCAGGAGCCAGTGGGAAAATTACCTCCTTGGTGGCCCGAAGCCTGATCTGTTACAGAGTGCCCGCCTCCTGTGCAGCCACTGACTGTCACACTCGTCTGCTCTGTACCTGCCTTCCCTCCCGGTGAGGCTGCCCCTTCTTCGCCTCTAGAGCCCTGGCCTTGCCCAGAAATTGCATATGGAAGGGAGACCACACAAGAGAATAAAATCTTTGAATTGGCTCCTGTTGTTCAACAGGTAGTAGGTTAATATTTTAGTTCTTCTCTTGTCTTATCTGTTCTAATTTTTTAAAATTTATTTTTGAGAGAGAGAGAGACAGCATGAGTGGGGAAAGGGCAGAGAGAGGGGAGACAGAATCCAAAGCAGGCTCGAGGCTCTGAGCTGTCAGCACAGAGCCCGATGTGGGACTCAAACCCACGAACTGCGAGATCATGACCTGAGCCAAAGTTGGATGCTTAACCAACTGAGCCACCCAGGTGCCCCTTATCTGTTCCAATTTTTAAAAATCTGTAGCTTTTCTGCGTATTAGAGGTTGACGTATTTGGCACGTCCCCTAACCTTCCTCCAGCCTCTCTCCTTATTGAGATTTCTGCGCATGTCCTAGTAAAGCCCTTTTGTGGGTGAGGAAAATAAAAGGGTATTGTAGGGACACGGCTATTTTGCAACACCCAAGAGCAGAAAACAGACTACGGCCGGCTCCCTGTGAACTAGAACCTGGAACTGGGAAGCCATGGGCCGAGAGACCCTTTACCAGGTGTTTGCTGAGTTCCTCCCATGCCAGGGGCCATTCTAGAAGCTGGGGAGTCAGCATGAAAGGGACAGGCAAGTCCCTGAGATCTGGGAGCTTGTGTTCCAGAGGGTGGGGTGGTGGCCCGTATACATGTTAACCAGGGACAATTTCAGAAGACGGTGTTTGGAAAACAATCAACGAGGGCAAAGTGATCGTGAGAAACTGGGTATTAGTTCGGATTAGGTGGTCCGGAAAGTTCTCTCTGAGTGGGTGACGTTTGAATGGGTAGCGGAAGGACACAAGGGAGGTAGATCCTGGGGAGGAGAATTCCAGGAGGGAATTCTCAGGGAGGGGACCCAGATGGAAAGGACTTGATATGTTCAGAGAACAGAAAGAGCTGTGAGACACCCCACAGGCCTCTTGGGGGCCGCAGAGCTTTCCTCTCTGCTTCTTTCTTTGCAGTTACTCATCGCTAGAGTGATCTTCCAAAAACTGCTAATTGCTAATTGCTCATTTGTGGTGGTGGTGCATGATTGAGGCTTTGGGGTGGGTTTGTCTGACCCTCCCGCCTTGGTGCCGACTGAGAAGCCTCTGGGAGACGTGAAGGGAAGGCTGCCCCACGGACGGGTTTGGTGTGATGGAGGCAGGAACCTTGAGGACCACGCCTGTAGCCCGTGATTTGAGACTCCGCACCAGCTTGCTCTGGGTCTGCTCTTGATCTTGTGCCCAATTCTAGTCACTGAGGCTTTCCTCTCCCCAGCCTCCCCCACATCTGTCTCCATTTCCTTCACCAACCACTTCCCTACACAGCCTCTGCGATCATATTGACCAGAGCCCTTGTTCTGCCACTAGAATAAATTCTTCCGAGGAGCTGTATCTGCCCCTGTTGAAAACCTCCCTGGGCTCTTTGCCTGGGGTCGCCTGATTTCGCAAAACAAACAAACAGACAGACAACAAAAGACAAGAAACAGAAACCAAACAAAGAGGATCCAGTTAACTCTGAATTTCAGAAACACACAATGAATACACGTTTGAGTATCTGTCTGTCCCAAATATTGCGCGTCTGTATTTGATCTGGCAACGCTAACCTGCCGGTTCCCCGGAGTCCTCCCCAGCCCTGAGCAGAGCTCGTTCCAGAGCCCTCCATCTCTGCCTCGTCTGCCACTTCAGGGTGGCGTTAACAAGCCTGCATCTGGTCGTTTTCTGTGATCTCTGCCCACGTAACCAAGGCGCGCTCTCAAAGCGGCGGTGAGGCGTCAGTGGAAATGGTGTCATGGAGCCTTGCTTTGACATACCTCATCCACGTAGAGTCTCTCTGGTTATAACATCGCCTTTGATGGGGTCAGACCCTTCATTTACAACGCTCCAAAGGTCTAGTCACAAAGCGGGCCTTTAAAATAATTTTACTATTAGAACGATGTGCGTAGGGCCCAGATCCCCTTTGATACCTCCTCTGGGCTCTCACGCCAATAGTGTTGTGGCATCAGAGTCACACAGAACCTGTGATCAATGAGCTTTACTAAAAGGTCTAATGCAAACTTATGGAATCCATTACCGAGGATGAGGGCAGGCTTCAATACCCTCGTGTTATAGATGAGGAAACTGGAAACAAATCATTTCCATTCTGCTAAGAGCTACTTCGCAGCTGTGTCAGGGATCAATAAGTAAATGAACTATGAATTTCAAACAGATACTATTGGATTTGGTTTTTATGATGACACGTTTGTGCCGCCGAGATGAGGTAAGCTGTGAGTGTGTGGAGAAGGGCCGAGGCCAGGGACCCCTGAAAAGACCTGTGAGCCTCCACATGATGACCCAAGAAGAGAAAGTAACATTTTTACCCGAACTCCTTGAATACAACGTTGTTGAACAAAGCCAAAAGGTAATTGGTTTCTGACAAAATTTATTTAAAGCAGATTAAAGCACACGAAAATTTACTTTAATATGATTTGCTCAATATCAAGTTATACTTTTGGCTGAGATATTATGTTGGATCTCTCCATAGGGAGCTCTCCTCAAAGCACCGTTATGTATTTGTGTCTGTAATTTTGTTTACCGGCCATTTTCCCCAATGGCAGATAATATGTATATATTTTTGAGTGGGCTGCACAGGAAACCCAAGGGGGTCATACATGACGTCCGAGTGCTTCTCGATCCCCTCTACTTTTGGCTGTGTTCTTCTAGATTCTTAAGGGATACATTTCTCGAATTAGCAACTTTTCTCCGCTGATATTGATACATCAGCTAGCTCAGCGGTTAAATATATCGCCACTGCCAATATTGACAACATTTTTCACAACGCCTGGTTAAGTAGCAATGTAATTTCGAAGTTCATCTTATCTTCGTGGAACGGATTGCAGAGAGAGGTTCGCTCCTTCAGTTACATAAGCAGTTATGGAACTGTGTGGCATTGATAAGAAAGCTGGATGGCTTTTTGTTTCTTTACTTGCTAAAGCCATTAGGGTAATCTGTAGTCTTTTGACGACCAACACATTGGACTGAAACCTCATTTCCGGTTAGGTGAAACTCTTGTGATTTATCGGGGTCTTTTGTTTCCCTAAGAGATTCACGGTGATGAAGGAATTGAGGATGTTAATTGGGCATGTCTTGGAACCTTGGAAATAAATATGACTTGAACATTCCTCTTTGGCCACAGGTTTTTTTAGTTATATATATATATGTATACACATCTTCTTTGTGTATGTACACATTATATACACGAATAATGTGTCTCCTTTGTGAGAAAGGATGTCCATATGGCTTAGGAACAATGTATGAAGGAGTGAGTTTTCTCTCCTTGCAGGGATATGATCATCAATATTTGCCTTTTAGAGCAGATTTGCCTGGTGCCTATTGGAGGAAAGGAATTGTGAGTTCTGACTTTTCACCTTCTATAGATTCAGCAGTGTGTTTGTTTTATGTTTTCAAGCCTTCTGAATGGTTGGAACTGTTTCTAATCAAGTTTTGAAACTATCCAGGAAAGGGGTGCCTGGGTGGCTTAGTCGGTTGAGCGTCTGACTTTTGATTTCAGCTAAGGTCATGATCCCAGGGTCATGGGATGGAGCCCTGCACCAGGCTCTGCACTGAGCATGGAGCCTGTTTAAGATTCTCTCTCTCTCTCTCTCTCTCTCTCTCTCTCTCTCTCCCCCCCCCCCCCTCTCTCCCACACACACACTTAATCTCTCTCTCTCTCAAAAAAAATTAGGGGCACCTGGATGGCTTAGCTGGTTAAGTGGCTGACTTCAGCTCAGGTAATGATTTCATGGTTCCTGGGTTCGAGCCCCGCATCGGGCTCTGTGCTGACCGCTCAGAGCCTAGAGCCTGGTTCGGATTCTGTGTCTCCCTCTCTCTCTCTGACCCTCCCCTGCTCATGCTCTGTGTGTCTCTCTCTCAAAAATACATAAACGTTAAAAAAAACTTAAAAAAATATTAAAAAGATATCCAGGAAGAAAACAGATTTTTTAAGACATAGACAACACAATTTTTTTCATGTGTTTTGAATGTGTTCATATCAGCCTATTAAACAATGTCAGAACGTGACCGGAAGGCACGGTTGAGGAAGTTACTGCTTCATGAGGCTGTAGTGAGCAAACACTGAAGTTTGCCTTTTTTCTCTGCCTGTTCCAAACCTTGTGGCTTCATGGAATAAAACATGTTTGAGCTCAAGCTCTCAAATAATTTAAAGATATTTCTTAGTGTGGGTTTAAGAGTCTAGTAATTCTGCTCATAATTACCTACATGACCTTGTACCCAATGTATAATGAATATTAGCTATTATTATAATTTATAATTGAGAAAAAATATGGATTTGGGGAGAAATATGCCAAACTATTAGACAGAAACATTTTTATACAAAGGCTGTAGGAACAATATCTTATTTGTTTTATACAGTAGAGATCTATGATAATAAGCAGACTATAAACCTTTTGAGGATACTGGTTGCATTGTGCTAAACCTGGAAAGGTTAACACTTATCAAAATTATCATGAATGCTGACCTGGTAATTTGAAACATCTTACTTATTATTTTGCTAACTTACAATAGATCAAAATATCTCTTTGATTTTGATAGTTATTTTGTAACCAGTTCAGGGGTGAGGAGAATTAAATTTTCATGCCTCAGGACAGTTGTAACCAGCTTATTTAAAGGAAGATGAAAGATTTGTTATAAATATAGAGCAACCCAGGGGCACCGGGGTGGCTCAGCTGGTTAAGCATCGACTTCAGCTCAGGTCATGATCTTGCAGTTTGTGACTTCAAGCCCTGTGTTAGGCTCTGTGCTGACAGCTCAGAGCCTGGAGCCTGCTTCCGATTCTGTGTCTCCCCCTCTCTCTGCCCCTCCCCTGCTCATGTTGTATCTCTCTCTGTCTCTCAATAATAAATAAGAACGTTAAAAAATTAAAAATATATAGACTAACCTGAACTGAAGGTTAATAGACTAGTGACAGAGCTGACAAAGTATAAGGAAAAAAACCCCTAAAATTTACTCAGCATTTATATGACATTATTGAGTGTTTCACGCATTTGCCTCGATCTTACAACAACTCAGTAAGGTAAGTACCACTGTTAAATCCATTTTACAGATGTGGAAACTGAGGCCCAGATGCATTAAACTGTCCATGTCGTGGAGCTAAGCTAATCAACAGGAAAGCTGGGATTCAGGCCTGGGTCATCTACCGTCAGTGTCTGTGGGGGAATATAAGCAAATGAGCCAATGCTTATATATAATATCTTTTCTATTCGGTTGACATTAGTTAATATAAGTTGCTATATGATGGCACATCTATGAATTGGGAAGCATTAATTATGTTTTGTTTCAACTAAAAATTAAGAAGAATAGATAGCTTTGGATTTATTTTTTTAATTATTTTTTTAAAGTTTATTTATTTTTGAGACAGAGAGACAGAGCATGAGTGAGAGAAGGGCAGAGAGAGAGAGAGAGGGAAACACAGAATCCGAAGCAGGCTCCAGGCTCTGAACCATCAGCACAGAACCTGACGCAGGGCTCAAACCCACGAACTGTGAGATCATGACCTGAGCTGAAGTCAGACGCTTAACCGACTGAGGTACCCAGGCACTCCGATAACTTTGGGTTTCTTGACAATATTTTAGCAGAAATACTCCTAAAGCAGATACCCAATACGCCACCTATATAATTACTAATATTCTAGTAATCGTGTTACAGTGAAAAAAACATGTAATAATTTTAATGTTTTATTTAACCAAACATATTACAAACATTTCAACACATAACTTATCCAAATATTCTTAATGAGGTATTTTGGGGCTATTGTTCCCAGTCTTTGAGATCTGGTGTGTATTTCGCACTTCCTGAATGTGGTCGATTTGGACTGGCCCCATTTCTAGTGCTTACCAGCCTCGTGTGGCTAGTAGTGGCTACTGAACTGGACAGTGCAGCTCAGGAAAATCTTTTTAGGAAAGTAAATTCACTGGTTGACGTATTTCAGAAACGGTGAGGATAAGAAAGGCTGGTCCTGCATCCACACAAAAAATTTCTCAGTTTTAGTCCCTTCATTTCCAAGTTACCTAATTGGATTAATGGCTGTCACTTAATCTGTTCAAATGGCATCCCCTGGCAGGGAAGGTAGACACATTCTAGAAGGACGGCTTCCTTACAATTTTGTCATTTTGTCTAAAAGCGAGAATGGAGCAGACCTTAAGAGAAAATGAAATCTCCCTGGGGAAGGTGACTGTCAGAACACCTCACAGAATGAGGCAGGAACCAGGTCACTAAGGAATTCATCAGTGTGGACCAAAGTGGACTTTTCCAAGCGTTTAGCATCTGAGGACAGGGCTGGCTGCCTTATTGGCCCTGCCTGTATACCAGGCAGGAACATATATGTCAGCAAACATTAGTAAGGAAATTTTTTGAAAAATTCTTCCTTGAAAACTTGCTAATACATGCTCATCGAAAGAAAAAAAATCAAACAGACCAAATAATGCTGAGTTGTATGTAGCAATAGCTAAGAGTTCCTTCAGTTCTTACCATGGCTTCAGAGATAACCACTGTCAACAATTAGGTATGAATTCTTCCAGACCTTTATCTATGAGACTATGTCCATGTGTCCTGCTATCTATCTAGAAATCCTTTAGTGTAGAAATGGGATCACCCCACACACATGTTCTGTAGCCCCTCTTTTTTTTTTAGTGTTTATTTATTTATTTTGAGAGAGTAGGTAGAAACTCTTGTGAGCAGGGGAGGGGGGCAGAGAAAGAGAGAGGATGAGAGAGAGAGAGAGAGAGAGAGAGAGAGAGAGAGAGAGAGAGAGAGAGAGAGTCCCAAGCAGGTTCTGTGCTGTCAGCAGAGAGCCCGACACAGGGCTCAGTCCCATGAACCGTGAGATCATGACCTGAGCTGAAATCAAGAGTGGGATGCTTAACCGACTGAGCCACCCAGGCTCCCTGCCTTTTTAAAATAAGAAATCACCAGGGCGTCTGGGAGGCTCAGTTGGCTGGGCATCCAGCTTCCGCTCGGATCACAATCTCATGGTCCATGAGTTTGGGCCCTACATGGGGCTCTGTAATGACAGCTCAGAGCCTACAGCTTGCTTCGGATTCTGTGTCTCCCTCTCTTTCTGACCCTCCCCTGCTTACGCTGTCTCTCTCAAATGTAGATAAATATAAACAAATTAAAATAAGAAATCAGTATCTTCTATGTATCTTATTATTTGTACTGGCTGCATAGTATTATATGGTATGAATGCAAATGTATTTAGCCCCATGACTACTGACGGAGGTACAAGTTATTTCAAATTTCGGTTATTACACAACCGCTCACGGCACATCCTTGTACCTCTACAATTGCACACTTGTATATTTGTGCAAGACTGACTTCTGAGAATTGATATAGCAGGGTGAAAGGTATCTGAAATTTAAATGAAATTTAAAGGTATCTTAAATTTTGACGAATACTGTGAAACCGCCTAACAGCCTGTCACAAGACCTTGTCTCTTGACTTCATCTGAAGCCCCAATGTTCCTGTCGTAGGAAAGTGGCCAACCTTCCTGAGGAACAGCTGTTTCTATTCTCCACCATAAAAATGCATGTTATATTTCATTAATTAATATGTGTGGCTTCAATTGCTAATAACAACATTCTTCTCTTTGAGAGCTTCTCAGGTCGCAAACCCAGAAAGCATCAGCTACCCTGGCTTTTTTTTTTTTTTTAATTTAAGTTATTGACATTCCTCTGGTGATTCACACATGCCATAAAATAAATGCCAATGCTCCCCGGGGTTGAAATGAAGACACCACAGGGTTTGGATTCAGTGGCTGATCTTTTAGGAAAACATAGTGTGGGGTGATGACTCACCTCACCCCATGGAGCTGTCCTCTAGCTCTGTCCTTTAGAGGAAGCGTTCCTTTGGGTCTGCTAGTACTTTTCCTGTCTCTCCAAGAATTTCCTTAAGAAGGGCCGCCTAGCAGGTGCCAAGGTCAGCCTCCCCGTTCTGCTCCCCCGGGGAGCAGTGCCATGGTCGTAGTGCATGGCCGGTGGTTGGCACAGAGTAAGCCAGCGCTCAGGGTGGATGCTTAGCAGTCACAGCCAGTAGCCCAGCCGTGACGGCAGCCTGGATTCACAATACAGCCTGAAAGTTGAGTTTAGCTGGTGAGGTTACAAGTGTATCCAGTGTTTATAATAGAAAACAAAGCCCCCTCCCCCTCTGTCCTACGGAGCCCTCCACAGGACCCAGGCGCGGTTTGGAGGGAGTGAAACAGACCCAGGTGGGGCGATGTTGGGGACAGGGGAGGGGGAGGAGCGGGAGGAGGGGGAGGACGAGGAGGACGTATGGTGTCCCTTGGCAGCTCCACGCAGGCTGCGGCAGTGGCAACAGGAGCACGGGTACCAGTTGCTCAACACTTTATCAGTTTGCACTGCTCCTTCTTCTCTCTCCAGTGATTTTCCATTTTGAGGGTACAGCTCCACAGAGGAAAGGTGTGGTGGTGGTGTGGGTGTGGGGGCTCGGAATGTCCAGTGCGGGAAATCAAGGTGGCGGGGAGGGGGGGAAGGGGGGTGCCCGCTAGGACGGAAACAAGAATTGGCTCTGGGCTCGCTCGTCTCGGTCCCCTTCCCCTCCCGCCGGTGCGAGACACAGGATTCAGAGAGGGAGAGGAGAGAGGGGCGTGTTTGAGGCGGCGGCGGCGGCTCCTTGGAAGAGGGAGGGGGGTTCTCGTCCCCTCGGAGCACCCAGACTGCGGAGGAGGAGGAGGGCGGGGGTCTGGGCGGCGGCCCCGCGCGCCCGGGCGCCGGGCTGCCCTGGGGTCCCTACCGGGCCCGGGTAGCCCCCCGGCGGTTGCCATGGTGACGCAGGGTCGGCGGCGCGGTGGAAACAAAGCAGCCAGCCCGCTCCGCTCCCGAGCTCCTCCTCCGCGGGCGCCTCCCTCCCCTCCCGGGCCCCGCCGCCGCCGCCGCCGGAGCCGCCGCGGGCCGGGTAAGGGGCGCGCGCCCGCCGGCGTGCGGGGAGAGGCCTGGGGGGCGCCGTCCGCCGAGAGGAGTGGGCGCCGTGCCCGACCGCGCCCGGGGCCCCGAGGGGCGCGCCCCCGCCGGGCTCCAGCGGGCTGCGCCTCCCGCCCGACCGCCCGCGGCCCCGGACGGAAAGCCCGCGCGCGGCGGACCGGCGGGGCGGGCAGCGCCTCCGCGGGTGGGCGCGCCGCCGGCGGGCGCGGCGCGGGGGGCGGGGGGCGCGCGCCGGTGTGGCCGCTTCGGCGTGTCCACGAGGCTTTTGGGGAAAACAGATGGGACGCTGGTTCCCTTTGGACTTGCCTGGTTGACTTCCTACTTGATCCTCTCTCCGAGGACGGCATGGGGGACTCGCAGGGGAACACGCGGGACTTCGGTTTTTTACAATCTCTGCAAAGTGAGCCCATACTTAGGTGCCCGTGCTGGTGCGTTTTGGTGCTTCTGAAGTTCCTTGGGGCTTTGAACGTAACGACCCGTACCTAGACCTGTAACCGAACGGGCAAGGCGGCCCGGGTCAGCCATCCGGCAGCACCAGACTTCCCGGCGGGACCAGTACTTTGTGTGTGCATTAGGTCCTTGGCCCCGGTGGCATTGCTGTTGTTTCTGGAAGGTTTGGTGTCCAGGCTTTAAGGAGCTGCAGAACGCCACGCGTCGCTCTGCTCCAGGGAGCGGCCCGGAGCACCTCCGGAGGCAGGTGGAGCGGAGCGGCGTTTGCACCCGCGGGTTAAGGGCGGGGAACGGCTGACGATGCGGTTGCCAAGGGCGTCGGGGTACCGCGCGGGGAATTGCTCGGGTGCTGGGTGCATATGCGTCCTTTCTCAACGGCCCCAAGCCTTGCCATCGTTTCGTGATACTTAGTTTGTGGCAGACACAAAGAGCGAATTGATGATACGATTGTAAAGACGGTGTTGGGATTAGTCAGGTAACGTGTCCGGAAGGCGATAGTGTATTTGTTAATATTACTTGTTTTAATTGGGGAGAGGTGTCGTTTGGGAACTGGGAAATGATTTAACTAATTAAGTTGTTCCCAACTTAGTAAAATAACGTAGAAGTTTGAATAGGTCAGAGAACATTCTATGGAATGCAAGAAACTGTGCCTTTGCGCTTTTAAAAGGTAGTTGGAAAGAAACCAACGGCACGGATCATTTTGAACTGCAGCTGAATTGGTTAGAATTATGGCTGTTGAAGCTACTTGAGGTGTGAGGCACCAAGTGATTATCTAATATCCTCTTCTTTCTTCTGGGATTTCAACACCTGTTAGCCTGCCGATGGCTGGGTTTCTAAGTCAGTTTGTGTTTGCTACGCATTGTAAGTAATGTTACTTCATTAGAAGATTGTATTGAAGACTAAACGATGAAGTTGCCACAACATTTTGCAGGTTTTTTCACAGTTGGGTTTGTCTTTTTAAACTGATTTTACCTGTAGCGTGATTCACAGATGCCGTGCTAAATACTCACTGACAGCGGTAATGAGATGCTTGATTCAAATGAAGTAGGTCTGGTTTGAGAAGGTAACCGGGAGAGAAAAATCAGTATTTTCTCCTTGAAGCATGAAAGGCAAACAGAATATTGAAGCCTAGGCACACGAGACAGACTCGGAATGGAGTTTCATGCTTTGTAGTAAAAATCGTGATTTCTCTTGCGTGATCTGGGGTACCACAGCGTACAGCTTTATCCAGATATTATCCAGATACTTGTTAGCAAATCCAGCGTTCTAGCGCAAGGCCTCAGCCAGAAGGAATCCTCACTATGGGTTCTCGCCTGAACAGCTACATTGTGGCCCTTAGCTAGTATTCTGAAGACTGGAGACAGCCACAGTTAATTCAGCACAATGAGGACTCCGGTTTTGCCTTTACTGCTAACTCTCCCAAAGCACAAGATTCAATAGAGTTTGGCACTTTTAAAGCTGTCTGTCTTTCTGCCAAAAAGTCAAGCCTGTAAACATCAGGAATAAACAGTTCTGGACTACACAAATACTGCTTTGTAGTGGTCTATTTCCGTGAGCTCTGAAGCGTGAGATGGAGCTGTTCTCAGGGCCGTGAAGAAGAACTTGGCGTGTTCATGTATGTTGCTGGCGCTCTGAGGGATGTGCGTGCCCAGATAACGAAAGAAAAAAGTAACTGTGAGATCCTCAGCATCTCTTTAGGAAATGCACACACGGAAAGTGTGCTTTACGTCCTTGATTTAGATTAGCCACCTGGTGGACGTCTGGAACAGCCCTGCACATCCTCAGGTGTCAGAAATCCTACCTGCCCTCGTATTCCCAGTGGTGTGACCCTCCCGCATTTCTAGACTGAAGACTCTAAATTTTAGGAAGTACAGCGGGTCCTCGGTTTTGGTATAAGTTGTAAAATACGGTCTGATCCTTGTAGTCACGGCCTTCATGCTACTGGAGGGGGTTCTGTACCTTAACTTATCAAGCATGTCCACAGCTTTAAGACAGACCAGGAAATGTTCTTGTTAAACTTAGGGTTAACATTATACTTGACATTGAAAGTCAGTTGTTTTGTAACCACATGAGCCGGCACGGGCAGCATAAGGCCACTGGAGCCTTTGTTGCCCGTTTCTGGGTCAGCGTTCTCTCGCAGTTTCTAGTAGCTCACATGCTGACTGGTTCCTACGTCCAACGTGTTGTAGCATTTATATAAGTACCTTTGTGAAGGCTGATCGTTTTTGAATGGTTTCTTTGTTACCAAAACACTTAGGCTCCGATCTGTGCCTGGGGTGAGTAATGTGGTCCCTAAGACCGGCTGGAGGAAAAATGCTATAAATATAAGGGTAACTGGCCGGCCTTGCAGGATGGGTATTGATCATAATTATGGTGCCGAGAAGAGGCCTGGGGGAGACATGGTGGTGGTGACAGGAAGTGGCGTTTCGTGCCATGGATTATTAATAGTGATTGATGGAGGGGCGCCTGGGTGGTTCAGTCAGTGAAGCATCCGGCTTGGGCTGAGGTCATGATCACACAGTTCGTGGGTTCGAGCCCTGCATTGGGCTCTGTGCTGACAGCTGGGAGCCTGGAGCCTCCTTCAGATTCTGTGTCTCCCTCTCTCTCTGACCCTTTCCTGCTCGCACTGTCTCTCTCGGTCTCTCAAAAATAAATAAAAAATATGAAATAAATAAATAAATAGAATCAGACATTTAAAAAAATAGTGATTGATGGGAATTGAAAAAATGTTTGTTGGGCATATGTCTCACTTTTTGTGCTCCCAGTTAAAAGGAAGATCAGATGTCCTAAATCATTTGGTAAACCGCAGTGCCTGGGGGAAATTATATACATTTCTACTGTCTGGCACTGGATTGGAGTGTTACAAATACAGGTCAAGGTCAATGATTGATTTCCTTACCTGATATAGTACAGATTTGGACATCGGTCAACAAATGTTTATCCGGTGTTTCCTTCTAGATATTCTGTATTGCTTGATCAAAGTCATCTGAGTGCTTACGGATGAAGAATTACTTGTTTCCAACTATTATGATTATTTCTTTCATTCCGAACTCATTTTGTGCGATAACCAAATACTCTCCTTTGGCCTAGTTTTCAGCCTCTTTTTTCTTTTAAATTTTTAAAAAATGCATACTTATTTATTTTTAGAGAGAGAGAGAGCACAAGCATGGGAGGGGCAGAGGGAGAGAGAGGGAGAGAGAGAACCCTAAGCAGGCTCCGTGCTCAGTGCAGAGCCTGATGAGGGGCTCAATCCCATGACCGTGAGAGGATGACCTGAGCAGAGATCAGGAACCAGACACTTAACTGACTAACCCACCCAGGCGTCCCACGCCTTCTTTTTCTTATGGGGGAAAAGTCACCAGTTAATGCCTTAATGATTTTTAAATAACTTTATATCCCCAGAGCTTTAAAAACCATGATTTGGCTAATTTGTTATTCAACCAGAAGAATATTAGAGACTTAGTTTATAGAAGTGTGCACTCAAAAAATCCACATATAATACTCTCACATGTCAGACATTTACAGAGTTGTATGGGAAATAGGAAAATTTGACCTCCCGTAGGCTGATGAATTGTACGTTTCCCTAAATGTCTCACATTAGATCTCTTTACCTTATAATGAGTTGAAGTCAAAACCAAAGGGCCATGAGGTAGCATCTTCGGTGAGTTAAAAGATGCTTTAAAGGGATTTTAATACACACACAGTACACCTGCATGGCCTGATGGTCAAGAGGAGGGAAAAAGGCGTTGATGGCATTAATAGTCTCTTTATCACCTTCCGGTCCAAAATCTTGAAGCAATTACTGAAGGTCTGTCTCCATGGTTTTCAGAGGCTGGCCACTTCTACACCAGAGATGCGGGTCCTGGTCACCTGCTCCCACCTTCCCCCCTGACTAACCAAAACCCAAAACGCAACTCCCTTGAATTGTGGCTAGGTGCACTTTGGCTATCATAAGCCACAAATTCAGGTACAAGAGTAGAGGTGTTCTGCGTGGGAGCATTATGTAATCTAATTGTTCAGGTAGACCAGTTAGGTTAATGAGGACAGTACTGGAACTATGAAACTATGTGTTTGTCTAACACATTAGATGTATGAGAAACCGTGTTTCTAAGTATCAGTCCATTAGGAACCTTCTTCCCTTTCTTATAACCACAGTCCTTCAATGAAGACATGGCGTTTTACACAATTTTATCACGCTGTGACGTCAGGCGCGGTTATATTGAAGAATAGATGCTTACTCAGACTCTTGAATTGTAAACCTACCATCAAAGGTCTCTGTGTGGTCTTATCTGGCATTTCATCCTGTTACATAGGGTTTTTCTCTGACCTCGTTTAGTACGATTGCCGCTCCGTCTTTTTTCTGTCCGTCAGTCACATCCTCACCAGTACTTCCAATGGGCCAGACGCTGCTCTAAGCACCGGACAACTCTTAGCTTTTCTAACGCTCACAGGAGCCCTACGCAGTAGGTCCCTTTGTGACCCTCAGTTTAAGAAGGAGAGAACGGATGTGATCGCTCTCTGATGGGTTAACCTAAAGGTACACAAAATGTACCAGAATCCCAGTGTTTCTATGTGAAGGAATGCAGGCAGCTTTGCCTTTTTTTTTTTTTTTCAGTTCACTGGTGTGAGAGCCTGTGTGTGTGTGTGTGTGTGTGTGTGTGTGTGTATAAAGTGTAGAAATAATGGCACTAATCATTGTGGCATTTGGGCTCCCCCCACCTTTTTAATGAAAAGAAACAAAGCTTAAAGTCATGAGAAGCTTTTGTTCATAGCGTATTGTGGCTTGTACCAGGAATTTTTTCTGTAGATAGAAACTGGCAGAGATTGACTTATAGAAAAGCTACTTTCAGGGTGGTTGGCCTTTCATTTATGGCTTATATTCCGTATCAAAAGAATATATATTTTCTATGGTGTTAGTGTGGAATATATCTGTAAATACATCTGTTGAGTGGTGGTTTTTTGGAACTACCGTTTGTGGGCTGGCCCCAATCTGGGCTCACCTGTTTTGTCCTTAGCTAACTTCCTGCCCTAAGGACTAAGTGATATGCCTTTTTTACTCTCTTCCGAGAGAATTCTGTGTATACATTAAAAAAAACAGTTTGGCACACTGTGTTGAAATATACAAAGGTCTGGTTTTTTTGTGTTTGTTGTTGTTGTTGTTGATTTTATTTTTATTTTTTGTGCTAGACTGTAAGCTTCTCAAGAACAACTATGCCTTGACTCACTTCCAAAGATCAGGTAGGTACAAGTATGCTTTTCTTAATTGAATACTTAAGCGATTTTTTAGGTGATGTAAAATGATTACATTTTACTCTAGTTGCAAAGTCAGTAGTGAGAGCTTTAAAAAAAATCAATTTGAACGCCTTAGGAAATGGACTCAAGCTTAATGTATCATTCGGGCACCATAAAATTAACTAGAGCTTTTAGTTACCTGAAATAAAGCATTAGAAATCACAGATCACAATTCTGTTTCAACTTCTTTGGATTTCTGATGTTCATGCCTTAAAAGGTTATGCATGAAAAGCTTAAAAAATAGTGATTAGTTTGTTATGATGAGCACTGGGTGTTGTATGCAAATATTGGATCACTAAGTTGTACACCTGAAACTAATATTACATTGCATGTTAACTGGAATTTAAATGCAAACTTAAAAAATGTGGGGAGAAGCACGTGGTGTTATATGGAAACTAATTTGACAATAAACTATTATAAAAAAAAAATAGCTAGCAGGGGCATCTAGGTGGCTCGGTTGTTTAAGTGTCTGATTTCGGCTCAGGCCATGATCTCACAGGCGGTGAGTTCGAGCCCTGAGTTGGGCTCTGTGCTGACCGCTTGGAGCCTGGAGCCTACTTTAGTTTCTATGTCTCCCCATCTCTCTGCCCCGCCCCATTTGCGTGTGTGTGTGTGTGTGTGTGTGTGTGTGTGTGTGTGTGCTCTCTCTCTCTCTTTCCCCCTTCCCTCTCTCTCTCAAAAATGAATAAACATTAGAAAAAACTAGCATAATTTTATACTAGCAATTATAAATAAGCTTTTGATCATTCTAGTCAAAGAGCAAAAAAGTGAATCTTTGAAAGTCATTTACATTTGTTTTTACAATATTCTCAGTATTGTAAATCGCCCCCACCCCCTACCCCATGTAAAGTGGTTAGGAGTGCTTAAGAATAGTAATCTCCATGATCCTTTCTTATTTAAGCTACATGAAAAGTAAGATGACGTAAGGGACAGGTGTCCATAAAACAAGCAATGAAGCAGAGTTCTGTGGGTTCTTTTAATAAATATTCTAATAGCTGCCATTTACGGAGCACTTCCTTGGGTCAGGTAATCTGTGAAGTGTGCTACACAAGCAGTCTCCTTTGATCTTCACAGTAACCCTCGTTTCTTCTTCAGTAAAATACTAAGAAATAGCTTATCCAGGGTTGCACAGAGTTGGTAAATTGAAAACCAGGGTTTGTGTGGGTAAAGCGCAACCCAAAGTTGCCAGGATTGTTTTGCTAATTACTTGCAAAGGCTGCTTCCTGCGGTGGGGAAGATGCTTTCCTTGGTGAGTACTTTGGGAAGAGAGGCCATGGGGGACTGCCTGGTGCGGCAGGTTCAGAATGGTGGGTGTGGTCCATTAGGGAAAGGAGGAAACCAAGGAAAATAGATCCTTGTAAAAAATATATATATCATTGTTTATGCTTACCACTGCAGACACCAGGGGGTCATTGGGGCAGAAGGAGGAGAGAATGCTTTCTCGCAACCTCCTTTTGGAATTAGAACCCAAATTGGGGCACCTAGGTGGCTCAGTCAGTTGAGTGTCTGGTTTCTGCTCAGGTCATGATCTCGCATTCGTGGGTTTGAGCCCCGCATCAGGCTCTGTGCTGACAGCTCGGAGCCTGGAGCCTGGAGTCTGTCTTTGGATTCTGTGTCTCCCTCTCTCTCTGACCCTCCCCTGCTCACTCTGTCTCTCTTTCAAAAGTAAAAAAAAGTAAAAAAAAATTTTAGAATTAGAACCCAAATTAATCGACTTCTGTCTCCTGAATTTATTCTGTTTTCTTTTACACTGTGCCCGGGATTGGGGATTTAACACAGACAAGGGCCACATGAGATGATAGGGATGAAAAATAACTCAGTATATGTCACATTCCGTAGGGAAGACTTCTCAGAGGGTCAGAGCGACGTGTTCTTTGTTACATGGGGAGAAGGTCTTGTCTAGGATGCTGGAGGGCGGGTGAAGTTGGGAGCCTTGTTCCTTGGATGTACCCAGCCTGTTCTGGTTCCTAGACCTTCGCACTGCCGTCCACTGGGCTGGACGGCTCTTCCTCCACACACGTGTGTGACTTCACCCCTTGTCCCTTTCAGGTCTGTACTCTAGTGTTATCAGAGAGGCCTTCCTAAGCACTCTACAGAATTGTGATCTTTTGGGGCGCCTGGGTGGCTCAGTCGGTCCGAATTCAGCTCAGGTCATGATCTCACAGTTGTGGGTTCAAGCCCTGTGTTGGGCTTTGTGGTAACAGCTCAGAGAGTGGAGCCTGCTTCGGGTTCTGTGTCTCCCTCTCTCCCTGCCTCTCCCCTGCTCATACCCTGTCTCTCAAAAATTAAAATGTTAAAAAAATTTTTTTAAATTGTGATCTTTCTGTCTCCTGTATCCCCCCACACCCCGTATCTGTTCTTTTCCACAGTGCTATTACCACCCAGTACATCAAGTAAACAAAAAGCATATAATTGTTTGTCTTACTTGTTATAGGTCAACTTACAGAATGTAACAGGTCAACTTATAAGATATCAGAAAGCTTACTGTATATAAGTTCGGCTTAATTACTAACCGCTTTATCTTGCTTCTGTAACAACGCCCGCCTGCTGGATAGATAATTTAGGTTGCAAAACTCTTCCCTGCCCCTTTTACTAAGACCTGGTCAAAGGCAAGGTCAACAGGTGAAAATCACCTGGTCACTGTCTCTGCGGTATCTTAGGTGTCTAACTATGATTGGTCATTTTCAAAGACTAAGAACTTTAAATTGATAGGTTCCTGCCAAAACTAGCCTCTGTGTATTACAATGTAATTGGCTACCAAGGAATGCTGTGAATGTAATTGGTTAACTAAATAATGACGTGTTCTGTCCATACAGTCTCACTGCCCCCTTCATTCGGGGCCATTCTCTGCTCCTTAACACCAGGGAGATCAGGTTTGGCCTGGCCATAAATAAAATCATGCCTTGCTTCTATTCATAGTGTCCTGGTTTTTTTTAATCACCCTGGAACATTACTCTGCTATTGTGTACAATTCTGTAAAGACACTGGCTCTGTGTTTTTTTTTTTTTTTTCCAACTGTGTTCTTGGCTTCTAGGACAATGCCTGGAACATAGTAAGTGCTCAATAAATATTTCTTGAATGAATAAAATAATTTTATATGATGCCCATTTCCAGCAGAGGGGACCAGTATTAGGAAAACCCTGGAATATGATAGGAGAGTCTTAGATTTCCGTGGTCCAGCGTCTGTCTGCTTTGGTGTCCTCAGATGGTTGTTTCTGTGGCTTATTCAGTGGTCCCAGAGAAGACCACAGAAAATGCCATCCTCTGTTCTGGTAGACAGGTCAGAATCGGTGACTTGGTGAAACTTGAGACATTAATAATCACTGAGATGTGAACATTTCCACGGCAGAGACTTTTTCATATGGGTGGAGGGCTTCTGATAATACCTTTGTATTCTTTTCTTTAATTAAAAAATTTTTTTTTAAATGTTTTATTTCTTTTTGAGAGAGAGAGAGAGAGAGAGAGAGAGAGAGACAGCATGAGCAGGGGAGGGTCAGAGAGAGAGAGGGAGATACAGAATCCAAAGACAGGCTCCAGGCTCTGAGCTGTCAGCACAGAGCCTGACGTGGGGCTCGAACCCACCAACCACGAGATCATGACCTGAGCCGAAGCCAGAGGCTTAACCGACTGAACCACCCAGGCTCCCCAATACCATTGTTTTCTAACTGTTCAGTCCAAGTCTTAAAAAAAAAAAAAGGTACTATATAGTTCCCTTCTCAAGGCTTTGTAAAAATGGATATAAACCTTTCGGACATAATTTTTGAACTCTTACTAATATTAATATGAATTAGAATTTCTTAGGTACAGTGGTGGGGCTAAGAAATAAAAGAACAACACAGCCCACTTCTTAATGAGCTTGACTTAGCTATTTGCTTGTTAGATGTTCAAGAATTAATAAAAAACATTAAAAAAATTGCATCCCAAGAGCCAGAGCTGTAAAATCCATCAGCTTAAGAGTTTTCTGATTTATCTATTTTTTTAAAATCGATTTTACACTGAAGTAAGTATACTTTTGGGGGGAGGGGTTGGAAAGTGGTGCCTAGGCAGTTTTTTGTTATCTCTTACTCAGTGACCTATTAGCAGGACTATAGAAACAGCGAAACACATCTACATTCCCTGGGGTTTAGGAAATTCTATTCGTTGTATGTACATGATCTATCTTTGTCACTTACAAACATTTCTTTTCTGAGCTTCTCTCCATGTCTTTGACAAAGCAGATAGACTTACTGAAGATTAAGTCAGCTCTTAGCTACTAAAAGATGGAAATGGAATCAAGAGGTATTATTCATTGGTGTGTATGTGACTTGCTGGTTCACAAGAGGAACCTAGTCTTCCTGGTAGTCAGATCCGGGCCGGCATCCTGGCTTTGCACTTACGGTCTTGCAACTGCCATCAGTCTGTGGGGGGGAAGGAATTAGATTGAATTCTCCCTCTGAAGAGAGGGCTGAGAGTGAATAATTTGGCGAATCTGGGGAGCAAATAACTTTGTGGGGAGAAGGCAGGAAGTTGTTCCTCCAGACAGATGGTGATAGCATGAAGTGAAATTTAAAGAGCAGGCTCAATAACTTTTCCTGTTAAAACTCCCGTCCGCTTAGTTCCGAACCTCTAGTCCTGTGCTCAGCCATGAGCCTCTGGTCTTATAAGAGAATGTATTCATTTGCACAGTGCATTTGCACAACTCCAATGAGTGGCACTGGTCCAGGGAAGACACCAGGAGCCGGGGGGCACTGAGCTGCGACCCGGGTGTGGCACATCCCCGTGGAGGGCTGTTGTGAGGACACGTGATGGCCGGCTGGACACACCTAAGGTGTTCACCACACGTCCGACGGATGAAAAGCCCTCAATAAAGGCAGCCCAAAGCCACGTGGCATCTTTTCCCTCCATTACATAACCTCTCCTTTCAGCCTTTCCCCCTTACGAGATGAACACTAATACCTGAAGATCATTTTAAATCATTAAAAACAAGAATTCTGGCATTTTACCTTTTTCTTTCCTCAAGGTCTCTGTTTATCTTGTATTCACAAAGTTCTGTACACCTGTGTTCCAATGGAGAGTCCTATATATTTTTAAAGTGTTGTGAATCTACTTTAAAAAATATTTAGTAGTGTAACATATTGAAGTGTAAGACACACTCATGATAGCATCAGTAATATCTCAATGAGTAGAATAAGGATTTCTTATTGAACTAAATCTACCAGGGCGCCTGGGCGGCTCAGTCAGTTGAACGTCTGACTTCGGCTCAGGTCATGATCTCACAGTTTGTGGTTTGAGCCCCACGTCGGGCTCTGTGCTGACAGCTAGCTCAGAGCCTGGAGCCTGCTTCGGATTCTGTGTCTTCCTCTCTCTCTCTGCCCCTCCCCTGCTCATGCTCTGTCTCTCAAAAATAAATAAATGTTAAAAAAAACACTAAATCTACAAATACATTTTCATTGATTGATGAGCATAATAAACCAGTTTTCATGTAGCAGCTTTTTTGTAGATGCAATCAAGACAGAGAAATAAGAACGGAGAATGATTAAATTGTGAGATTTAGGTTCAGCATGTTATAGCAGCTCCTTTCCTAAAATGATAACTAATCTAATACAGGTTTACCTGGTTTTATGTACCTTATTTGGTTTTATTATTATGAAATAATTCTTCAGTGAATTTTTTTTTTTACATTTGGCCCCTATTTTTGCCCCCCACCCCCCGACAAGCATACTAATTTCATTGTGCAGTACTTGCTCTGTGTTCCGTATACCGCTGACAGTTCTGACATCTTTCCTAGATCTTTTGCTTTTTGTTCTCTGAACTCCTCTCATGGGGCTTCTATGGATCCCTCACTTGTGCGGTGTGTTCTGCCTCTGGGCCTTTGCACTGGTTATGCCTGTGACGATGGTCTGCCCGTCTCCCTTGACTCAGTAACACTCTGCTCATTTTACAGATTTAAGTTCAGTTGTTACTTCCTTAGGGAAATTTCCCCTTACGTTCTCGACCGGGTCAGACTCATATACTCACTCAGCAAATATTAGTGAGTGTGGGCAGACTGTAAACTCTGGGAGTATCAACAGACAAGGTTTTTTTTTTGGTGGTGCTTGCATTTGGGTGAGGAGATGTGCACATGTGTGGACACACACACACACACACACAGACAGACAAAAATCCAAATAAAAAGAAAATTAGCGAGGATAAATAAAACACAGATAATTAAACTATGGCAAGTGAGTAGATGCTACCTTAGATTAGGGGGCAAATCATGTTTAAGCTGAGATCTGAGTGACAAGGGGAGCCTTTATCAGGAGCAAAGCAATTTTCAGACTGAAGGAACAAGTGCAAAGGCCCCGAGGCAGAGAGAAGGCAGGAGAATGCTGAGAGGGGGTGTCAGAGAAGGAAGGAGTGGCCACAGTGCTCCAGGCTTTGTCATTCATGGCAAGGACTTGGGTTTTATTTCATGTTGGGAGACAGTTGGAGGGCTTTCTGCAGAAGCAGTGGTTGGGGGAAATGGGAATACTTTGGTTTACATTTTAGAAATATTCTTCCGCGTAGAGGTTGGGTCTTGGGCCAGCAAGAGTGGTAGCAGGGAGAGTTAGGAGTCTGTTGCACTCGTCCAGGTGAGATGTGATGTATCTATCACAACTCTAACTTTACATTTATTTATGTGCTTATTTATATTGCCCTCATTGGACTGTAAGCCCCATGAGGGAAGAGGCAGTTTTTTCTTTCTCTTTAAATAAGTTGTATTCCCAGTGTGTAGTCCAGAGCCTGGCAGGGTGTCGGTTCTGGGTGACCTGGTACTTGAGTAACTAGACGATGGTTGTGAGACACCACGAACGAGACGTCGTCCATATATGCTGATTTAACCATCAAGTCAGTGTTTCTCTGATCCTACACACAGAAAATCGAGGTACGCATCATGGCCAAAGGAATTATAGTGAGCAGGGGAAAAAATTCGTGAAGTCATTGATATCAAGGTCTTTATTCAACTATTCAGATTCGAATCGCCCATCCTTCACTCTTACTCCGATTGTGGAACCGCGACAAGCCACATGTTATTGAGTGGAAGGTATTTTCACAAGCGGAAGGTAGTCAAAAATGATAGCACGTTAGTTACAACCACACGATGTCGCTGAAACTATTGAGGTTGTCGCCGTCCCTCAATCGTGGTAATTTATGGGTAGAAAAGTTACTTTGCGCCTCTCATATTGAGTGTATGCAGAAGTTGCTTCAAAACTTTAATTAAGAAAATAAGACCTCTCGACCATGGGGAGGGGAAGGGGGAAAGAGAGCTGGGGAGAGTGAGGGACCCAAGTCATGAGAGACTAGTGAATACTGAAAAGGAACTGTGGACTGAAGGGGGAGGGGGAGGGAAGGAGGGGGTGATGGTCATGGTTGGGGGCACTTGTGGGGAGAAGCACTGGGTGTTATATGGAAACCAATTTGACAATAAACTATTATAAAAAAAAAAAAAGAAAGTAAGACCTCTCTCTAGGATTCATGTTAAGACAGACCTCACTTACTGTAATGGGCATTTGAAATGGACGTGATACTGATTTACGCAGTGTGGGTATGGGACTTAGCAACATAACAGATTTAGTGTTTTCCCTCCTCCTGTCTTCATCGACAATGATGGAAAGGTTTGAAACCTTTAAACGGTTTTATTCAAACAGTGGGACACATAATTAGGAAGAGCTTAAAGCATTTTAGAGTTCAAATTTATATCGGGATCGAGATTCAATTATTCTTTGGTCTGCAGTAAATTTAAGTGGTTTGATTATTAACCTCTAGGTCATGGTCAATTGGTCTATAAAAGATAGATTTTTCTGCCAGAGAAAGTCAGCTTAAAAAAGGAGAGGAAATTTAGACAGCCCGCGTGAAACTCTCGCATGGTAGAAAGGAGGACTTTTGCTGACTTTACTACTTAATGTTTCCAGTAAGTACTTCTTGAATATCCACGGTGTGTGAGGCACTGTGCCAGGCTCTGGTGAGCCAATAGCAAATACCTGGCTGGAACTGACCGTGTGGCGCTTGGTCGTTAACACTAGAGTGTGATACGAAGGGCACATGGTGCTTGTGGACATGTAGGAGGGCCATGCAAGCAAGATTTGGGAATAATTACTATCTATGCCGGATGAAGGCTAGATTAGGAGACCTCAAATTCTTTTCAGCAGGGAAGTAAATGACGAGATTTGAGTTCTAGGAAACCTCTCTGGGGCTGCATGCAGACTTTCACAATCATGGCATCCTTTTACCTGTTTTATATTATATGTATCACGTAAAGATATAAGGAAGCCTCATTTTTATTTTAAACATTGTCATTGAAGGTTAACGTGCATACAGAAAAACCACAATTCGGAAGGTTGTAGCTCTTTGCATTTTCCAAAAGGAAGCCGCTTTCGAAACCACTACTTACATCAAAACCTAAAATATTATCATCACCCCCGAACCCATTCATCGCCTCCTTTCAGTCCTTACCTGCACCAACATGTGACCAGAGGTCTGAGTTCTATGACTATGGATTCGTTTTGCAAACTATTTTAAAACTTTATACAAGCGAAATCATGTAATGTGCACTTTTTTGGGTCACTAAGCATTTCTTAGTTCTGCTTGTGATATTCACCCAAGCTGCTGGATGTATTGGGTTTTTCTTCTCCCACACTTTGGCGTTTTATTATTGTATACTCCACATTTTTTCCATCCATTTATTTATTGTTCATAGATATTTGGGTCACTTCCGGCTTTTCTCTGTTACAGTAGTGCTGTCAGAACAGTCTCGTACGTGTAAACTTGGGCATTTCTGTGGAGTGTATACCTAGGATTGGGATGGGTCATAGGTTAGGTGTATGAGTTACCACTGATCTGGCCACACATTTGCCTGAAGAGGTTGTAGCTGTTGACATTCCCAACATGAGTGTCTGAACGTTCTAGCTGTTTCTCTTTTTTTTGCACACACCTGGTATTATAAGTCATAGTGGTGGGCAAAACTGATATCTCATTGTGGTTTTTATTTGTACTTAGCCAATAAGTGATGTTCTCCTATACTATGGGCTTGCTTTTTATATTCATGATTTTTTCCCTAAAGTTTATTTATTTATTATTGAGAGAGACAGAGCAACGTGAGTGGGGGAGGGGCAGAGAAAGAAGAGAGAGAATTCCAAGCAGGCTCCACATTGTCAGCATTGAGCCCGACACGGGGCTCGAACCCATGAAACTGTGAGACCATGACCTGAGCTGAAACCAAGAGTCAGACACTTACTGAGCCGCCCAGGAGCCCCACTTGGGCTTGCTTTTTAATCTCCTAATGTGGTGTCTTTGATGAACAGAAGATTCGTTTTTTTTTTAATAGTTTATTTTCAAATTGGTTTCCATATAACACCCAGTGCTCTTCCCCACAAATGCCCTCCTCCATCACCACCACCTCTTTCCCCCTGCCCCCTCCCGCTTCAACTGTTGGTTCGTTTTCAGTATTCAATAGTCTCTCACGTTTTGCGTCCCTCTCTCTCCCCAACTCTCTTTCCCTCTTCCCCTCCCCCTGGTTGTCCATTAGGTTTCTCCTGTTTTCCTGTTAGACCTATGAGTGCAAACATATGGTATCTGTCCTTCTCTGCCTGACTTATTTCGCTTAGCATGACACCCTCGAGGTCCATCCACCTTGCTACAAATGGCCCTATTTCATTCTTTCTCATTGCCATGTAATACTCCATTGTATAGATAAACCACATCTTCTTGATCCATTCATCAGGTGATGGACATTTAGGCTCTTTCCATGATTTGGCTATTGTTGACATTGCTGCTATGAACATTGGGGTACATGTGCTCCTATGCATCAGCACAATGAACAGAAGATTCTAATTGGAATGAATTCCAATATATAAATCTTTCCTAATATAAAGTTAGTGCTTTTTGTGTCTTGAGAAACATTTGTTTGCCTCAAGGTCATGAGGATATTCAACTGTGCTCTCAAGAAGTCTTATTGTTTTGCCTTTCACATTTAGATTTATACCCCCTTGGAATTGAACTTTGTGTGTGGTGTGAGATAGGCATCAAGATGATTTTTATCTATGTAATTATCTTGTTAACCCAACATTACTTATGGTAAAGACCATCCTTTCTCTACTAAATTACAATGGCACTTTTATCCTAAGTCAAGTAATTGTGTGTGCGAATCTCTTTCTGGACTCTCAGTATCTGTCCAATTGGGCTATTTGTCTAATAAAATACCTTGGATTATTGTAGTCTTGATACCAGGTAGTGTAAATCTTTCACTTTTGTTTTTCTTCTTGATTTCCTTTTGGCCTTTTCTTGGTGGTTTGCATTTACATAGAAATTCCAGAATCACCCCGTCAGTTTTCACAAAAATACTGGCTGAGATTTGGATTGGAATTGCATTGAATCTGTAGATCAGTTTGGGAGAGTTGACATCTTTATAACAATTGAATCTTCTAATCAGTGAACACAGTATGGCTCTCTGTCTAATTAGGTTGTCTTTAATTTCTCAAAGTAATGTTTTCAAGGTCTTTGTGGCATTCTTGCACATCTTTCATTAGGTTGATTCTTTTTGTTGTTACTGCAAATAACATCTTTAAAGTTTCACGTTCTAGTTTTAGGTTGCCTGTGAATATAGAATACAATAGATTTTGGTGTATTGACCTAGATTCCAAGGATTTTGCTGCATTGGCTTCCTAGTCTTAATAGTTTATCTGTAGAATCATCCATCCTTTACTTGAATTTACTCTTAGCACTTAAGCACTTTCCTCACCATGAATGATTTAAGAATACTCAGCTCTGTAAAAGCCCTTGCTCCCTTTTGTACCGTTGCTGTCATTTATTTTAGTTTCACATATGAATAGAACCACACAGTATTTTGTTAATTGATATTTTGTGCTGTTCATGTCTATTTACCATTTTTCTTCATTCCTTCCTGTAAGTCTGTTTCCGTCTCAGATTATTTTTCTTCTGCTCAAAGACCTCTTTTTAGTATTTTTGTTTGAAACTTAAAAAAATTTGTCCAATTTTTGAAGTGTATTTTTGTTGCATGTAGAATTCTAGGTTGTCATTTTTTTCCAGCGCTTTAAAGAGATGATTTAATCATCTTCTGTCTTCTATTATTTTTGTTTAAGAAATCAGCTGTCAGTCTCATTGTTGGTCTTTTGAAGATGATGTGCTTTTTTCTCTGTTTTAAATTTTGTCTTCTATCTCTTACTGTTTATCCTGCTTGGAGATCATAGAGCCCCTTAAATCGGTCTTGAAATATTTTTGACAATTATCTCATTATATATTAACTTCTTCTGGTCCAATCTCTCTCCTCTATTCCTGAAAGGAAAGTTTTACATATAGTAGACTTTTTCACTGTGTTTATTTGATTCCACTCTTTTCTGTATTTTCCACCGCATATTTTTCCCTCTTGCCTTAATTTGGAGATTTTCTAATGATCTATCTTCCAATACATGAATGCTTTCTTCTTAATGTTCAGTCTCCTCTTACAAAACATCTATTGAGTTTTTCTTATAGCTCTATTGAGGTATAATTTACATACCATAAAATTCACTCTTTGTAAGTGTACAATTCAATGATGATAGTTAAATTTATAGCATTCTGCAACCATTATCAAAATTGAGTTTTAGAACACTTATCCACCCCTAAAATTCTCTTGAGCCCATTTGCAATCTCTGCTCCCAGCCCTAACCCCAGGCAGATTCTATAAATTTGCCTCTTCTACTCATTTAATATAAATTGAATCATACAAATGTAGTCTTTGTGTTTGTCTTCTTTCACTTAGCATAATGTTTTTGAAAAAACTTACAAGTCTTGTTCATATTGTAACATGCGGTGATTGGTATTTTATTTCTTTTTATTGCTGAATAGTATTATGTTGTATGGATATACTTAGGTCTGTTTATTCATTCATCAGTTAATGAAAATTTGAGTTGTTTTCAGTTATTGGCTACTCTGAATAATGCTGCCTTGATAATTCATGTAAATCTTTGTGTAGATCTATGTTTTCATTTCTTTTACAACAAGTGGAGTAGAATTTCTGGGTCATATGGTGTATATATGTTTAACTTTTAAGGAACCTACTGAGCTGTTTTCCAAAGTGACTGTGACATTTTATATTCCCACCAATAGTGTATGATGTTTTCAGTTTCTTCATTGTCCAATGGTTATTGATTATAGCCATTATAGTGGGTGTATGTAGTTTAATTTGTGATTTAATTTGCATTTTCCTAATGATTAATGATGTTGAGCACTTTTTATGGGCTTATTACCCATTTGTAAGTTTTGTTTGGTGAAATGCCTATTCAGTTATCTTGCCCATTTTTTACATTGGGTTGTCTTATTGATTTGTAAGAGTATTTTATATATTCTAGGTACAGGCCCTTTATCAGATATATGATCTGCAAATATTTTCCCCCAATCTGTGGCTACTGTTATCATTTTCTTGTTGGTGTCTTCTTTTGAAGTGCAAAAGGATTTTAATTTTGATGAAGTCCAGTTTATTAATATTGTCTTCTATGGCATGTTTTTGTTGTACCTTAGAACTTTTTGCCTAACCTGAGATTCTCTAGATTTTTATGAGAATTAGTGATTTTTCTGTATTTTTTTTCCAGAAAATTTGTGATTCTATTACATTTAGGCTTATGATCCACTTTGAATTATTATTATTATTATTATTATTATTATTATTATTTGTATTTGATGTGAAATAAAGGTCTGTTTGTTTATCTGTTTATTTATTTGTTTGCATGTAGGTGTCCAATCATTTTCTAGCATCATTTGCTGAAAAGACTGTAATTTCCTCCTTGAATTCACATCTTTGTCAAAAGTCAACTGATAGTAATATAAATTATAGATTTATTTCTGGACATTTAATTCTGATCTGTTTATCTATCATCTGTTTATCCTCTATCCTTACCCTGTATTACGCTGTAGACTTAAATTGAACTTTGAAATCAAATAGTGTAAGTTATCTTCCAACTTTCCTCTTTTTTTTTTAACAGTATTATCTTAGTTATTTGAAGGCTTATGCATTCCTATTATACACATTTTAAGTTTGCCATTTTCTACCAAAAAAATAAAATCCTACTGTAATTTTGTTAGAGACTGTGTTAAATCTGTAGCTCAATTTGGGGGAGGATTTCCATGTTAACAACAATGAATCTTTCATTTCATGAATATGGAATGTCTCCAATAGATGTTTCATTTCCTTCAGTAATGTTATGTGGTTTTCAGTGCGTACGTCTTACACTTCTTTTGTTAAAATTATTCCTAAGTGTTTTATTCCTTTTGATGCTATTCTGAATGAAATTGTTTCGTTGATTTCATGAAATTATTTTGATTTCATTTTCAGATTGTTTATTGCCAGTATGTAGCATATTAGCTGGCTTATAGCCGATAGGAAGGTATGTAATTGATTCTTGTGTTTGATCCTGTGTATTGAAGTCTTGCCAGATTCATTTATTAGTTCCAGGAATTGTTTGTGGACTCCATATTGTATTCTACATATAGGACCACATAATCTGCAAATAAGAAAGTTGTTTTTTTTCCTTTCAAATCAGAATGCCTTTCTTTCTTCATCCTCTTGCTTTCTAGTTCCTTCTTTTCCCTCTTTCCTTCCTTCCATCTCTACTTCCTTTCTTATTGTAGGAGCCAGAACTTTCACAACAGTGCAGAATACAAGCGGCAAAAGAGGACAACCTTACCTTATTTAGTGGCAGAAACAGACATCCTACCTTGTTCTTAAACTTAGGGGTAAAAGCAATCAGTCTTTCGATATTATATGTGATGTTAGCTGTATTTTTTTTTTTTTCACAGACACACTTTTGTTAGGTAGAGGAAGACCCTTCCCATTTTGTTTTTAAATTGTTTTGAGAGAGAGTGCACACAAGTCGGGGGAGGGGAAGAGAGAGGGAAGAGAATATCCAAAGTAGGCTCCAAACTGTCAGCACAGAGCCGGATGCATGGCTCCATCTTATGAACCACAAAATCAAGACTGTAGCCAAAATCAAGAGTCAAGTGCTTAACCAACTGAGCCACCAGGGGCCCCAGAAAAAGACCCTTTCTATACTTAGAGTTTTAAAAAATTATAAATGAGTGTTTGATATTATTAAATATTTTTCTGCATATGTTGAGATGATCATGTGTTTTCCCCTTCACTAATATTTATTAATTTTTCTTTTACTAATATTTACAAACATAGTTTATTATATTAGTTGGTTTAAAAAATTTTTTTTAATTAATGTTTTAAATTTATTTTTGAGAGACAGAGAGAGACACAGCATGAGCAGGGTAGGGTCAGAGAGAGAAGACACAGAACCTGAAGACAGGCTACAAGCTTTGAGCTGTCAGCACAGAGCCTGATGTGGGGCTCGAACTCACAAACCGTGAGATAATGACCTGAGCTGAAGCCTGACGCTTAACTGACTGAGCCACTCAGGTGCCCGTATCAGTTGGTTTTTGAAATTTAAATGAACGTGACTTGTCTCTGCTGCCTTTTCCTATATTGCTCAATTCAGCCTGCTGGTACTTTTAAGAGATTTTTTGTATCTATATATATATTTTTTAATTTTTTAAACATTTTTATTTATTATTTAGAGACAGAGCATGAGCATGGGAGGGGCAGAGAGAGAGAAGGAGACACAGAATCTGAAGCAGGCTCCAGGCTCTGAGCTGTCAGCACAGAGCCCAACGCGGGGCTCGAACCCACGAACTGTGAGATCATGACCTGAGCTGAAGTCAGATGCTTAACTGACTGAGCCACGCAGGTGCCCCAGTGATTTTAGTTTGTAATTTCTTGAGACTTGTTTTGTGGCCAAGCCTGTGTTTTATCCTGGAGAATGTTCCATGTGTGTTTGAAGAGAATGTGCATTCTGTAGTCACTGAGTAGAGTTTTCTACTAATATCAGTTAGGTTGAGTTGTTTGATAGTTTTATTTATATATTGGCTAACATTGCTGATTTTTGGTCCACCTGTTCTATCAGTTCGTGAGAGTATGTTTTTGAAATTTCCAATTGTGTTGAATTGTCTAATTTTCCTCTTGTGACTGTCAGATTGTACTGAGTTTTGGGGTTTTATTATTAGTTGTATATATATATTTATCATTATTATGTCTTTGTACATTTATAATTATTATGTCTTCCTGATGTACTAACAGGTTTATTATGTTAAAATGCCCCCTCTTTGTCTCTAGTAATATTTTTTGCATTACAGTTTGTTTTATTTGATGTTAACGTAGCCATTTCACTTCACTTAGGTTTGGTTTTAACATGGTATATCTTTCTGTATTTTGATTTCCAATCTATTTGTACGTTAGAACCTGAGGTGTATCCCTTGTAGCTAGCATCTAGTTCAGTTGTGCTTTTCCATTTAGTCAGTCTCTACTTTTTGAGTGAAATGTCTGGTCCACTTATATTTAATAGAATTACTGATATGGTTTAATGTCTACCATCCTTTATTTTTTTAACATCTGCCCTTCTACTTGTGTTCTGTATCTCCTATTTCATATCTCTCTTCCTCCTTGACTTCCTTTTGCATTACTTACTTTTTAGTTGGCTGTTTTGTCTGTTGATTTTTAAATTATGCTTGTTTTTTTTCCTATTGTTATTATGATCCTAGTGGGATTGCAATACGTGTCTTAATTTAATTTAATTTACGTGTACTTCAGATTAATAGTAACTTAATTCCAGTAAAACATAGAAACTTTGTTCCAATAGTTCTCCTTTTCCTCTACTTCCGTGGGCTTCTTATTGTCATATATATTAGGTCTACATAAATTAAGAACTAAACAATGATGTCTCTAAATATTTCAAACCCAAAAGTGTTATAATTATTGCTTTATATCATTTTATGTATTTTAAAGAAAATAAGAGAAAAAATGAGAAAAATATATTTATATACATTTTGTATTACCTATGTACTTAGCATATGGAACACTTCATTTTTTCTTTCCAATTCAGGTCAACATCTGATGTCATTCTCTTCCAGCTTGAGGGACTTCCTTTAGTATTTCTTGTAAGACAGGTCTCTGCTAGGAACAAACTCAAACTTTTTTCTGAGAATTTTTTCATCTTCTTTTTTTTTAAATAATTTTTTTTAATGTTTACTTATCATCGAGAGACAGAGACAGAGCATATCATTGGAGGGGCAGAGAGAGGGGGAGACACAGAATCCAAAGCAGGCTCCAGGTGCTGAGCTGTCAGCACAGAGCCTGACGCGGAGCTTGGACCCACGAACTGGGAAATCATGTCCTGAGCCAAAGTCGGGCCTGCAATCGAATGAGCCACCCAGGCACCCCTCATCTTCTTTTTTCTTTTACCTTGAAAGTTTTTATTTATTTATTAAGTAATCTCTATCCTCACTGTAGGGCTTAAACTCATGACCCCAAGGTCAGGCGTCACATGCTCCTCTGAGCCAGCCAGATGCTCTTTTCATCTTCATTTTTGTAGGATAGTTTTGTGCAATCGATTGATAGTTTTTTTTCTTTTCAACACTTTGAATACATCATCCACTGACTTCTGGTCTCTGTTATCTCTGCTGAGAAGTCAATTGTTTTGTTATTTTTCTTTTTCCTTTTCTCTTCTTTTCTTTTGTTTTCTTTCTTGAGAGAGAGTGTGCATGCACACAAGCAGGGGACAGGGCAGAGTAAGAGGGGGAGAGAGAGAATCTTAAGTAGGCTCCATGCAGTGCAGTGTAGAGCCAAACACGGGACTCAGTCTCACAATCATGAGATCATGACCTGAGCTGAAATCAAGAGTCAACTGCTTAACTGACTGGGCCACCAGGGCCCCTGGGAATTCAATTGTTAATCTCATTCTTCCTTTGTACATGATGGGTGGTTTTTTCCTTGTTGTTTTCAAGATTTAATCATTTTCTTTGTCTTTCAACAATTTGACTGAGATGTGTCCTTCTGTGGATCTCTGTCTTTATCTTAGTTGGGATTCATCGAGCTTTTGGTTTTGTAGGTTAATGTTTCACATCAAATTTGGAAAATTTGGGGGCCAGTATACGAATATATTTTTTTGTTCCTTTTTCTCTCTCCTTACCATTTGACTCCCCCGTTACATGTGTATTGGTGTACTTGACGTTGCCCTATGTGTTTCTCAGGCTCCATTTATTTTTGAACCTTTTTTCCTCTTGGTGCTTCATATTGGATAATATCTTTTTACTTAGTATTACAGAATTTTTTTTTCCATCTCAAATGTACCATGGAGCTCCTCTGCTGAATTTTTCACTTCAGTTATTGTAATTGTCCACTTTTAAGTTTCTGTTTGGCTCTTTTAAAGTAACATCTCTTTATTGAGAGTCTCTATTTGCTTAGTCACCATTGTCATAGTTTTCTTTGATTATTTCAGCTTTTTTTTTTTTAATGTTTATTTATTTATTTATTTTTTGAGAGACAGAGAGACAGAGCATGAGCAGGGGTACGGGGTGAAGGGAGCAGCCCCCCGATAAGCGCAGCACAGCATGTGCGGTAATTTCACCTTTACGTCACTCGTTTCCCTGGAAAGACGCTTCTCGTGTTGTTGTGTGCGGAAATTTCCAGAGTGCTGAAACGATTGTTTTTGACAGTTTTGAGCAGCTGTTTCAGTGGCTCGGTGGGGAGAGGAGGACTCAGCCTCCTCATGCCGTCACGCTGACGTGACTCTGTTCCGGTTATCGTGTCTTCACGATTTACAATCTGTTTGATTCATTCTTTCTGTATGTACGTGTTTATTGATGTATTTATTTATTTATTTTGAGAGAGATGCATGCACGTGAGGGGCAGCACAAGGATTGACCATTGCAAGCCTTTTAAAGTCCGTGCTCTAAGAGAAGGGAGGTGCGTAGCCCATCGTCAGGCGTTGGCTGGAACACACACATGATTCTTCTGACAGCAGTGAGCTTTCTCAGGCGGATGGTCTAGGGACCTGTGGTACTCATTCTAGGAACAAGGCCTTGAGCTAATAGAAACGATTCTAGTGGTTAAGTCTTTTCGGGTGGGGGAAGGAAATCATTTGTGGTGAAAGTTGCCGTTCTCGGAGGCCAAGGTTGAGGCCTGATTGAGGAGAGGGCTCAGAGGAGCCTGAACAAACTTGGTCAAAGAGACAGTCAATCACACACAGAGCACCCTGGGTATTTTATGAATGGAAACTGAAGGTGAAACCAAAAATGGGATAGAAATTGGATACCTAGAATTTACTATCCAGTGCTAGCTAGGGGTGAAGGAACTAATATTTGTTTAACCAGGCACATGCCATCTGTCATTTTTACTTAATCCTTCTAATAACCCTGTGAGGTCAGTCGCATCTCCATGTTAAGTCATGAGGCTCAGACATTTTAGGTAACATGATCAAGGTCATCTAGTTAGTGACTGCAGGAGATGGGAGTTCAGACCCAGATTCATTTGGGTTCAGAGTGCCAATACATTGTAACACATGTTTGTCAACATGTATTTTGGGGCACCTGGGTGGCTCAGTCGGTTAAGCATCCAGCTTCGGCTCAGGTCATGATCTCAGGGCCCGTGGGTTTGAGCCCTGCGTTGGGCTCTGTGCTGACAGCTCAGAGCCTGGAGCCTCCTTCAGATTCTGTGTCTCCCTCTTTCTCTGGCCTGCTCATGCTGCCTCTCTCTATCTCTCAAAAGCAAATAAAAAACATAAAAAAAATATCAAATTAGAAAAAAACCAAAAATACATGTATTTTAATCTTACATAGCAACATGCTTTTCTTAGAAATAATTTACATTAATAACAGTCAGCATTGGGAAGCTGTTTACTGTGTGCCAAATCCTAAGAATTTCGCACGGCTTAATAAACGTTGAGTGAGAAAGTAAGAGTGTGACTAGTGCTTTGTCGGGATAGTAATGCTCTCAGTTGTCTCTGGAATTACTGCCAACACCCCAACACACATGGAAAAGCTGCTCTGAATCACAGATCCCAGTAGTGTTGAAACAGGAAGATCATCAAGACCAGAATCTTAATTTCTCAGATGAAAAAGCCACGACCCACCAAGGTTCAGTGATTTCCCCAAGTGATTTACTCAGGATGCCAGGGCTTGCTCCAGAAAACCGGAATTGATTTAACCAAAAACTACTGTGGTCTAATTTGGGGATTTACCCTAAGATGACATTATCACTGAATGTATTTATCAGCTGTCAAACTGCCACAGTGTCACCACTGCATTCTTCTGGAAAATAACCGTAAGAGGTGGAATTGCCTGTAGGTGGAGGGGACAGTGACTCAGCCGTGTCCTGGCTGGCCCCAGCAGGTGACTTAGCAGATCTCTGTGTCACACACTTCTGCCTGAGTCTGTTAAATCTCTTTTGAGTGACCCCTCCCACATTATAGTTTGGGCAAAAAATAGAGTAACAGCAATATGATAATGATAACAATACAACCAACACAGATCTAAAAACAGAAAAAAAAAAAGTTGACTTTTTCTTTTGGCCTAAATATGTTCATTACGGTGTTTAAAAATTTGTAAACATTGAAGTAATACCACTTCTCTTCTGTCAAAACATTAATTTATGCTGTTTTGGGTATTAAACAGTAAATTGGGGTTTTTTCCCCCTCTTGTATTTTTCCCCCTGTTATTGCTGTGTCTGAATTTCATCTTGACAGTTTTCCTTGTGTGTGTGTGTGCGCATGCGCGCGCACTAAAGTAACCATTAAAAGAAACTATAGTAAGAATATTTAACATGAGATCACCCCTTTTAGAACTTTTTAAGTGTACAGTACCGCATTTGTGGACTATCGGTTCAGTGTTGTTCTCTAGAACTTACTCATCCTGCTTACCTAACTGATGCCTGTTGATTAGTACCTCCTGATTCCCTCTCCCCACTATTCCCCTCTGATTCTATGAATTTGACTACCTTAGATATTTCCTATAAGTGGAATCATGCAGAATTTGCCTTTCTGTGGTTGGTTTATTTCACCTTCATCCCTCTTACTGCAAATAGTAGAATTTCCTCCTTTTTTTGAGGCTGAATAGGAATCCGTTATATGTGTACGCCACTTCTTTATCCATTCATCTATCGACAGACATTCAGGTTGTTTCCGTATCTTGGCTGCTGTGAACAGTACTGCAGTGAACGTAGGGTGCTAATATCTCTTCAGGATCTTGATTCAGTTCTTCTGGATGAATTCCCAGAAGTGGGATTGCTGGATCATGTGGTAGTTCTATTTTTAAATTTTTGAGAAACCTCCACGGCGTTTTTCATAGTGGCCACACCATTTTGCGTTCCTTCCAAGTTTGCAAGAATTTCTAATTTCTTCACATCCTTGTCAACACTAATATTTTGTTTTAACACTTGAAGTGATGTCTCATTGTGGTTTTGATTTGCTTTTCCATGATTAGTAGCATTGAACGTTTTTTCATATACCTGTTGGCTGTTTGTATGTCTTCTTTGGGTATATGTCTATTCAGGTCCTTAGCCTATTTTTTTTTTTTTTGAGAGACAGGGCACACTTGAGGAGGGGAGGGGCAGAAGGAGAGGGAGAGAGACTCTTAAGCAGGCTCCACGCCCCGTGCAGAGCCCGATGTGGGGCTCAGTCTCACTGTGGATCATGACCTGAGCTGAAACCAAGAGTCAGGTACTTAACCAATTGAGCCACCCAGGTGGCCCCGTTAGCCTATTTTTTAAATCAGATTGTTACTTTTTTGCAGTTGAGTTGTAGGAATTCCTAATATATTTTGGATATTAACTCCTTATCAGCACGTGATTTGCCATTTTCTCCCATTCCGTAGGTTTCCTTTCACTCTGTTAATTGTTTCCTTTGCCATGCAGCTTTTCAGTTTGTGTAATCTACTTTTTCCTCTGCCTTTTTTGTGTCCCTTTCATTCTGGTGATACCAGTGGAGCCCTGGGTGTGGAAACCTTGGGTGATTCTTCACACCATTTAGTCACATGGTGGACAGGTGAGTTACTTGTGGAGATGTGGAAAGAGGGGTTAGCACTGCCCTGGGTGTGAGTGTGTGTGAGTGTGAATGAGTAGGAGAGCACTGAACTGATAAGGGAGTTTGGGGTGGTGGGAGTCGGTCACAAGAGAAGTAAAGGGTCTATGGGGAATGGGGTGGAGGCAGATTCCAGTCTTTTGCTTTCATGGAGTCATGAAACCCCCAAAGGTGGTGTAAGTCAGTAAGAGAAAGACAAATATCATGATTTCACTCATATGAAGAATTTAAGAAACAAAAGAAACAAGCAAAGAGTGAAAAAAGAGTGAGAGAGAGGAAAACCAAGGAACAGACTCTTAACCCTAGAGGACAAATTGATGGTCACCAGAGGGGAGGGCGGGGGGTTGGGTTGGATGACGGGGATTAAGGAGTGCACCTGTCGTGATGAGCACTGGGTGACACGCGGAAGTGCTGAATCACTACACTATACGCCTGAAATTAACATTACGCTGTATGTTAGCTGGAATTTAAATAAAACCTTAAAAGACAAAAGGGTCCTAAAAGATTTATCAACTGAATGCACCAGTTTGCATTCCCACCAACAGCGCAATAGGGTTCCCCTTTCTCCACATCTTTGCCAACACCTCATGTTTCTTGCATTGTTGATTTTAGCCATTCTGACAGATGTGAGGTGATATCTCATTGGCGCTTTGTATTTCTCCAGTGATCAGTCATGTTGAGCATCTTTTCATGGGCCTGTTGACCATCTGTATGTCTTCTTTGGAAAAAATGACGATTCATGTCTTCTCCCCCATTTAAATTGGATTATTTGTTTTTTTGGGTGTTGAGTTTTGGAAGTTCTTTATAATTTTGGTGCTCACCCTGTGTCAGGTATGTCACTTACAAGTATCTTCGCCCGTTCTGTAGGACGCCTTTGAGTTTTGTGGATTGTGTCCTTCACTGTGCACATGCCTTCTATTTCGATGAAGTCCCAGTGGTTTATTTTCGCTTTTGTTTCCCTTGCCTCAGGAGACACATCTAGAAAGAAGTTGCCATGGCTGATGTCAAAGAGCTACTGCCTCTGTTCTTCTCTAGAGAGCCTTGTCTCCCGTTGAGGTCTTTCACCCATTTTGAATTTATTTTTGTCTCCGGCGTAGGAGAGGGGTCCAGGTTCATTCTTCTGCACGTTTTCCCAGCACCATTTGTTGATACGCTTTCCTACTTTGTCGAAGGTTAACTGATCATATGGTTGGGGGTTCAAATCTCTCAGGACTTTTTAATCTATAGATTCACCTTTTCCTTTTCTTTGCATTTTACGTATTGAAGAAGTCAGACCCTCTGCCTGTAGAATTTCCCACAGTGTGGATTTTTACTAATTGTCTCCCCGTGGCGTAGTTTAATTTGTTTTTCTATCTGCCGTATTTCCTGTAAGCTACTAATTAGAACCAGAGGTTTGATCAGATTTTTAATTTTTTGGCACGAAGACTTCAGAGGTGGGGCATATGTACTTTCTAATGCGGAGCGTCAGGGGCACATGATACCTTGCCCCCGCCTTTGTGACTTAGAGCTTCACCCGCGAGCACAGGTGTGGTCATAGCTTTCTCATCTGCTTTTTGCCTAATGGTTTTGGCAGCCATTGATCATTATTGTCACGGTATCAGGGATTAGCAAACTTTTTCTGTAAGGGCTGGGTAGTGAGTATTTTCAGCTCTGCACACTGTATGGTCACTGTTCTTCTAGGGGGACAGCAGCTGTAGGCAGTATGTAAATGACGGGCATGGCGGTGTTCCTATAAAACTTTATTTATCAGATTCGATCTGGCCTGCTAGCCGTTATTTGCCAACTCTTCTGACCTGCATCAGTTATTTCATTAGGGGTTGCAAAATAACATCATACTTCTGTCATTCTTTATTAATGGAAATGCTTCTATAAAGAGGAATTTTGCCTCATCAATTATTGATTACTCTAAGGAGCTGTTTGTAAAGGAAAGGCAGGATAAATCTCGAGTCTTTCCCTTTCTTTAGTCTCTGTTTTTGGAATAAGAGTCCATTTCTTAGCATCTCCCACAGGTGATCAGTTCCTTCTTTTAAGTATCACCATGGGGGCGCCTGGGTGGCTCAGTTGGTTAAGCCTCCAGCTTCGGCTCAAGTCATGATCTCACGGTACATGGGTTCGAGCGCCATGTCGGGCTCTGTGCTGAAAGCCAGCTCAGAACGTGGAGCCTGCTTTGGATTCTGTGTCTCCCTCTCTCTCTGACCCTCCCCTGCTCATGGTGTCTCTCTCTGTCTCTCAAAAATAAATAAAAAAACATTAAAAAAAAGTATCACCAGGAAATTATGGCTATTAAACATACTTGGTTGTTCAGTCTTCCTAGACTGAGACCCGGTAGATCCACAGGAGAACCCTGAAGCTGGTGTCTGTTAGGAGGCACCCACAGCCGGTGACACTTCTGAGGCACCGTCAGCTCTGTGGCACAATGTCTCAGTTGTAGTTGTTGTTTTTTTAAATTGATATATAATTGGCAAATGATATTGTATTCGTTTCTGGTGTACAACATAGTGATTTGGCATTTCTGCACATTGCCAAAATGGTCAGTGCGATGAGTCTTGTTACCATCTGTCACCTTACAAAGTTAACGCAGTGTTATCGACTCTGTTCCCCATGCTGTCCGTCACATCCCCGGGACTGATCTGCTTTATAAAGGAAAGTTTGTACTTCTTAACCCCTTTCCCCCATTTCACTCCCATCCTCAATACCTTTCCCCTCTGGCAGCCACCTATCTGTGTATCTATGAGTCTGGATTTTGTTTCGTTTCGTTTGTTTTAATTTTTTAGATTTCAATATATGTGAAGTCACCTGGTATTTGTCTGATTTCACTTAGCATAATTCCCTTAAGGTCCGTCATGTTGTCACAAATGGTGGTAACATTTCATTCTTCTTTTATGGCTGAGTGGTAGTCTATTGTATGTGTGCAAACACACACACACACACACACACACACACACACACATCACATCTTCTTTATTCATTCATCCATGGATAGGCAGGTAGGTTGTTCCCATATCTTGGCTCTTCTGAATAATCCTATGGTGAACATAGGGGTGCATATATCTTTGTGAATCAGTGTTTTCGTTTTTTTTTTCCAGATAGATACTCAAGAGTGGAATTGCAGGATCATATGGTAGCTCAATTTTTAATTTTTCAGAGATCCTCCATACTGTTTTCCACAGTGGTGGCACCAATTTACATTTTCACCAACAGGGTACAAGAGTTCCATTTTCTCCACATCCTCATCCCCACTTGGTATTTCTTGTCTTTTTCATACTAGCCATTCTAGTGTGGGGTGATATCTCATTGTGATTTTGATTTGTATTTCCCTCATGATTGGTGGGAAATGTGCCTGTCATCCATCTGTTTATGTCTTCTTTGGAAAAATGTCTATTTAGATTATCTGCCCATTTTTAAGTTGGACACTCTGGACTATGTTTCATTTTGTTTTTATTATTGGGTCATGTGAGTTTTTAAAATATATTTAGGATATTAACCCCTTATCAGATACATGATTTGCAAGTATCTTCTCCCTGGTCAGAGTGGCTAAAATGAACAAATCAAGAGGCTATAGATGCTGGCGAGGATGTAGAGAAACGGGCACCCTCCTACACTGTTGGTGGGAATGTAAACTGGTGCAGCCGCTCTGGAAAACAGTATGGAGGTTCCTTCAAAAAACTATCGATAGAACTCCCCTATGACTCAGCAATAGCACTGCTAGGGATTTACCCAAGGGATACAGAAGTGATGATGCATAGGAGCACATGTACCCCAATGTTCATAGCACTGTCAACAATAGCCAAATCATGGAAAGAGCCAGAATGTCCATCAACTGATGAGTGGATCAAGAAGATGTGGTATATATACACAATGGAGTACTACATGGCAATGAGGAAGAATGAAATATGGCCATTTGTAGCAAAGTGGATGGACCTTGAGGTGTCATGCTAAGCGAAATAAGTCAGGTGGAGAAGGCCAGATACCATATGTTCGCACTCATAGGTCTAACAGGAGAAACCTAATGGAGGACCATGGGGAGGGGAAGGAGAGAAAAGAGTTAGGGAGAGGGAGGGAGGCAAATCATGAGAGACTCTTGAATACTGAAAACAAACTGAGGGCTGAAGGGGTAGGGGTAGGGGGTAGGGGGTGATGGTCATGGAGGAGGCCCTTGTGGGGAAGAGCACTGGGTGTTATATGGAAACCAATTTGACAATAAACTATTAAAAAAATGAATAAAAATTTTTTTAAATTAAAAAAATTGTATATTCTTGCCTCTTTTGTCATAACTTAATTGTCCATATAAGCACGGGTTTATTTATGGGCTCTCTATTCTGTTCCAGTGATCAGTGTGTCTGTTTTTTTTTGCCAATGTCTTATTGTTTAGATTAGTATAGCTTTGTGATATAGTTTGAAATTAGGGACTGTGATATTTTCAACTTTGTTATTATTTCTTAAGATTCTTTTGGCCATTTGGCAACTTTATGGTTCCATACAGACTTTAGGATTCTTTGTTCTAGTTCTGGGGAAAAAATGGCATTGGAATTTTGGTGGGGATTGCACTGAATCTGTATTCCTTTGGGCAGTAGGAGCATTTTAACAATATTACTTCTTTCAGGGGCTCCTGGGTGGCTCTGTACATCAAGTGTCTTTCTCTTGATTTCAGCTCAGGTCATGATCTCACAGTTTCATGAGTTTGAGCCACACATCCCTGCTTGGGAGTCTCCCTTTCTCTCTGCCCCTCCTGTACTTGCACTGTCTCTCTCAAAATAAATAAATAAACTAAGAAAAAAAGTTAAAAATATTACTTCTTTCAGTCCATGAGCATGGATTATATTTCTATTTATTTATTTCTTCCCCAGTTTCTTCAGTTTCTTACAGTTTTCATTATAAGTCTTTGAGTTTTTCACCTCCTAGGTTAAATTTATTACTATGTATTTTATTCTTTTTGATGTGATTGTAATGGAAAGATTTTCTTGATATCCTTTTCTGATAGTTCATGTTTAGCATAAAGAAATACAACTTATATTTGTATATTCATTTTGAATCCTGAAACTTTACTGAATTCATTTATTCTAACAGTTTTTTTGGTGGAGCCTATAAAGTTTTCTATATATAGTATCATGTCATCTATAAATAGTGACTTGTTGAATATTGTGAAGTGCTTACTGAGATGATCAAATGATATTTAACTTTCTTAATATGACATATCATAAAGCTTGATTTGTGGGTGTTGAACCATCCTTGCATTGCTGGAAAAGCTCTCTCAATTATGGTGTATGATCCTATTAATGTATTGTTGAATTCAGTTTGCTAGTATTTTGTTGAGAATTTTTGCATGTCCGTTTATCAATGATACTGGCTTGTAGTGTGTGTGTGTGTGTGTGTGTGTGTGTGTGTGTGTGTATGTGTGTGTGTGTGGTGTCCTTATCTGGTTTTGGTATGTTGACCTCTTAAAAGGAATTTGACCTCATCAATGTTTTGGAAGAGTTTGAAAAGAATCGATATTAAGTCTGAGTGTTTGGTAGGATTCACTAGTGAAGCCATCTGGCCCTGGATCTTTGTTTTTGGGTTTTTTTGATTACTGATTCAATCTCCTTATTAGTAATCAGTCTATTTAGATTTTCTATTTCTTCATGAGTTAGTCTTGGAAAATTGCAAATTTTGGGGAATTTATCTAGTCAAGGCTGTTCAATTTGCTCGCAGATATTATTCACAGGTCTCTTTTGATCCTTTGTATTTCTGTGGTATTAGTTGTAACATCTTTTTCATTTCTGATTTTATTTATTTGAACTCTCTTTTTTCTTGGTGAGTGTAACTAAATGTTTGTTAATTTTGTTACTCTTTTCAAAGAATCAGTTCTTAGCTTCATTGACCAGTTGACTTTTTCTTTCTTTCTTTTTTTTTTTTTAGTTCCTAATTTACTTCTGTTTGGAATCTATATCCCTGCCCTTCCCTTCCCTTCCTTTTACTAACTCTGGGCTTTATTGTTTCTTATTTTTTAAAGTACTTTTTAGGTGTCAAAGTAAATTGTTTGAGATTTCTTTGGTTTCTTGAGATAAGCCTGTATTGCTATGAATTTCCCCCTGAGAACCACTTTTGCTGCATCCCAGCTATTTTGGTATGCCATATTGCTTTTCTATTTGTCTCTGGGTATTTTTTGATCTCCCCTTTGATTTCTTCTATGGCCCAGTAGTTGTTTCATGGCATGTTGCTTAATCTCCGTATATTTGTAGTTTTTCCAAGTTTTCATCTTGTAATTGATTTCTAGGTTCATACCATTGTGATCAGAAAAGATGCTTGATCTAATTTCAATCTTCTTGAGTTTACTGAGATTTGTTATGTGTCCTAACGTGTAGCTATCCTGGAGAATATTCCATGTACACTTGAGAGAAATGTGTATTCTTCTGCTTTTGGGTGAATCTTCTTTATATATCTGTTAAGTCCATCTAGTGTTAATGTGTCATTCAAAGCCATAGTTTCCTCATTGATTTTCTGTCTGAATGCCCCAACCTTTGATTCCTACTGTTACTTTCTTACCTGTGAATATTTACTTTATATATTTTATATGTTTTGGTGCTACTGCATTGGGTACATATCTCCTTGACATATTATATCTTCTTGCTGTATTGACCCTTTTATCATTATGTAATGCCCTTCTTTGTCATTTATTACAGTCTTTGTTTTAAAGTGTATTATGTCTGATATGAGTATAGCTATTCCAGGCTTCTTTTCATTTCCATTTGCATGGGATAGTATTTTTTTATGCCTTTACTTTTAGTCTCCATGTGTCCTTACTTCTGAAGCAAGTCTCTTGCAGGCATAATACAGATGAATTTAGTTTTATTGTTCATTTAGCCACTCTGTGTTTTGATTGGAGTATTTAGTTCATTTGCATTTAAAATAACTATGGATAGGTATTTATTTCTTGCCATTTCATTGATTGTTTTCTGGCTGTTTTTGTGGTTCTTCTTTGTTCCTTTCTTCTCTTTCTTTCTTCCCTTGTGGTTTGATGACTTCCTTTAGTGTTATGTTTAGATTTCTCATTTTTTCTTTTGTGTATTTACTATTTTTTTTGTTTTGTGGCTTACCATAAAGTTCACATGTAACTTCCTATGTTTATAATAGTCTATTTTGAGTTGAAAGCAACTGAAATGGGAACACATCCTCCGACTTTACATTTTACTCTCTTCACCATGTTTTATGCTTTTGATGTCATTTTGTACATCTTTTTATTTTATGTATCTCTTAACTAATTATTATAGTTTTAACTAATTTTACTACTTTTGCCTTTTAACCTTCATAGTAGCGTTATAAGTGATTGATCTACTATCTTTACTATATGTTTACCTTTTCCAGTGAGATTATTACTTTTGTATGTTTTCCTGTTACTAATTAGTGTCCTTTCTTCTCAGCATGAAGTCCCTTTAATATTTTTTGTACGGCTGGTTTAGTAGTGATGAGCTCCTTTAGCTCTTGATTGTCTAGAAAACTCTTCAACTCTCCTTCAAATCTGAATGAGAGCCTTGTTGGGTAGTGCATTCTTGCTTGGAATTTTTCTTCCTTTCAGCAAGTTGAATAAAATTTTCCATCCTCTTCTGGTTTGCACAGTTTCAATCTGCTGATAGCTTCATGGGGCCATTTTCTGTAACACATACCAATTTCTCTTTCTCTTGCTGCTTTTAAGATTCTTTATCTGTAACTTTTTGAAATTTTAATTATAATGTGTCTCATGGGGCTCTCTTTGGGACCATCTTATTTAGAATTCTTTGGGATTCCTGGATCTGGATGTCTGTTTCCTTCCCTAGGTTAGGGTAATTCTCAGATTCTCAGTCATTATTTCTTCAAATTGGTTTTCTGCCCCTTTCTCTTTTCTTTTTCTGGGACCCCATATGTGAATGTTTTCCAATTGATGTTGGAGACCCCTTAAGTTATCTTCATTTTTAAAAATTTCTTTTTTTATGCTCTGTCTCAGTGAGTTTTATTGCTTTATTCCCCAATCATTTTTACCCAGCTCATATCATTATCCTCCAGCTGATCCGTTTCTCTGCTTCGTCCAGCCTGCTGTTGAACCCCTCTGGTGTATTTTCCAGTTTAGGGAGTGTATTCCTCAGCTCTGTGACTTCGGTGTGACACTTTCACATGTTATTTGTTAAAGTTCTCGTTGTGTTTGTCCATTCTTCTCCCAAGTTCAGTGAACATCTGTATGACCATGATTTTGGATTATCAGGTAAATTACTTCTCTCTGTATCATTAAGGGCTTTTTCTGAGGTTTTGCCTTATGTTTTAGTTTAGAACGTATTTCTCTATTTGCTCATTTTGCTTGACTTTCTGTGTTTGTTTCTATGTATGAGGTGAAATAGCTACCTCTCTCCGTTTTTAAAAAAATTTTAATGTTTATTTATTCTTGAGAATGAGAGAATGGGGGGCTTGGGTCAGAGAGAGAGGGAGACACAAAATTGGAAACAGGCTCCAGGCTCCAAGCTGCTAGCATGGAGCCCGATGCAGGGCTTGAACACCCAAACTGCAAGATCATGAGCTGAGCCGAAGTCGGATGCTTACCCAACTGAACCACCCAGGCGCCCCTTCCTCTCTCTGTCTTGAAGCCATTGCCTTCTGTAGGCGTGATCCTTCTTGTGCAAGCCTGCCTCAGCTCATGGTTGTCTCGCAAACCTGTGTGATTGTCTGAACTTCCTGGTTGCCCTCAGGGCATGGATGTGTCAGGACCTGTCTGTGATCCTCGGGGAGGCATCTTGTCTGGCGCGTAGTTTCAGGCTGGTCAGAAGTCAGACCCTCAGGCAGCAGCTTTGAAAGCACTCAAGTCTGTACCCTGCTGTGGGGCCGCAGCCATACCTGGAGCAGGGCCAGGGGGGCACAAGGACGCATCTCCCTGCTTACATAGTCTGAGCTTGCTTCCCTGGCCTCTAGCTGCGTGGGAGGCCTGGAGCCTGTCCCTCAGGCGGAAGCTCCAGGCTACCTAAACAGGCCTTTTTTTTTGTTTTCCCACAGGACGATTGGGGTTGTGTTTCTTCCTGTTGTCTGTGTAGTAGCATCCTGGAGGTGGTGGTCTTGCCAAGCGCTGTCTGTCCGTTTGTTACATTCCTGTGGAGCTCTGGAACCCAGGCCAGCCTTTTGGCCACCAGGGCAAGGTCCCCTGGGAGTGTCTCCTGTGCGGACTGCACCTGCTGGTCAGCCGGAGAGTGGGGGTGGGGTGGGAGGAGGCTTCAGAAAGGCAGTGGGAAAGCTCTCGCCTGTGGTTCGGTGAGAGCCTTGTCAGTGTAGGCGAGGGCCTCAGTTGTGGCTGGTAGAAAATACAGCCGTGCTCTCCTCCTGCAGCGGTGAAACCCACGATGCTACAGTTTCTCAGTTCTATTAGCTAAGGAAAACGATGGTTTCTACATTCAAAAATTAGATTCTTCCTTGCGAGTTTGACATATTTTTATCTAGGTTAACATGCTTCTTGTTGTTGTGTTTTTTTTAAATTTTTTTATCATGACTAGGTCACAGTTTGGATGAGCCAAACTGACATTTCAAAGTTCATAACACAACATTATATCGTTAGCCTACAATGTGAATTTTGTATTAATCCATTTGTTTTTTCATTAGTGCCAAGTGGGGAAAAAATGGGCATATGTGAAGAGCCCAAATTTCAGTACGTAGTACCAAGAGGCTCTCTCCTGACTTATCATTCCTATTTCACTGAGGTCAGTTGGCTACGGTAATGTTCTTTCTCACTTTGCTCCTCTGTTACAGCTCTCCAAAGTCATCATCTGTATTTTCTCTCTGTTATGGACAAACTTTCATCCCAGACCCACACTGTCTGTCTTTTTCTTAGATGTTTCTGGTTACGTGTGGTCTTCTCTAAGCGTGCGTCTCATTGGCTGATGTGCTTTGACACTTCCGTTCACCCTTTCTGCCCTTGGGTTTACAGACCCCCATTCTTTCTTATCTTCTTTACGATTCTTTTTCTCTCTTCTCTTTTCCAAGCTCGTTAACAATGTTTCCAGGTCTTATTTATATATCCTCAGCATTTCTCATTCTCTCTCTCCCTACGTTACTTTAACTTCCTTGGCAAACTCATGGTTTTCCAGTCTTACTTCCATGATTTCAGTGACTCCCCATAGACGGATGACTTTCAGAACTCTGTATCACATTCTGAGCTCTGATGTTTCTATTTCTGTATTTTTTGTGGAGTCTAAGATGTTTTCAACTTTGACTTTTTTCCCCCAACAAATAAAAACAAAATCCAAGAGAAAGAGTACATCATGTTCTTGAGGTACCTTTTATATGTATTCCTGTCACTCATGGGGCCCCAGGCTGCTAGTTGATCAGTGAAAAGATTTTGAAGATGGGTTTAAAGCCTTCTGAAAGTTATCTCCCAGGAGCTGTTTTATTTTGTTTCATTTTCTTTTACTTGTGACTAATCATCTGTTTTGTAAAAAGATACAACAAATTTTAAATGATACAAAATATCCAGTTCAAAATACATCAAAAAGTGAGTGCCTTTTTTAATGTTAATTTTTTTTAATCTTTGAGAGACAGAGAGAGAGAGAGCAGGGAAGGGACAGAGGAGAGGGAGACACAGAATCTGAAGCAGGCTCCAGGCTCCGAGCTGTCAGCACAGAGCCCAACATGGGGCTCGAACTCACGAACTGTGAGATCATGACCTGAGCCGAAGTTGGACGCTTAACTGACTGAGCCACCTAGGTGCCCCCCAAATTGAGTGTATTTGACCATACTCAGCTCATAACAGAGTGAATGAGTGAGTGGAATAATAATTTGTGTTCTGGCATATTGCCATGGGAACTGGCAATAGAAAAAGTTGGTGGAGGCAGGCAGAGGGGCTCTCTTTTATAAGAATCAGAACCAAGGGGCTCCATAATCAACCGGCTTCCTCTCCCTGTGGTACCCGTAGTTAGCAGGGTACATGACGGGAACTCCAGATGTTTCCGTTCTTCACGGAGGGTCCTGGTCAGCTGTGGCCACCGTGTTGCACTTGTGCCGAGTTACTGTCTATACTAAGCAGTCCTCCGCATAGTGTGTGCGTGGTTGTCTTCAAACCTTGGGTCCTTAGCCACCCAGTACTTGTGGCCCAATCTCTCGGTTTCACCGTTATTCAGTTATACAAGGGGCACACTTAGCATACGGACAGCCCATCATCGACTGTCCTAAGTGGAGTTTGGCTCTAATGGAAAAGTTGATGAAGTGGGTATCAATCCAGGATGTGGTAAGGTGGGCACAGCTGTGTGTTATATTGGAAGGATAAGCAGGAAGGATATTGGGGGGCTTCTCTTTCCTTGAGCACCCTGGGTTCTTTCTTTTCTTTCTTTGTACGTATTAATCTGTTCTTACCTTCAAGCCTCTGATCTCTGAGACTAAGCCTTCACTTGACAGTCACGTATTTCTTGCTTTCTTTTGCTTTCCGATTTCACTCTGCCCTATTGTTGTTAATGGCTATTTCTTTATTAAAAAATTTTTTTTAATGTTTATTTATTTTTGAGAGAGAGAGTGCAAGCAGGGAATGGGCAGGGTAGGTGGGGTCACAGAATCCAAAGCACGCTTCAGGCTCCGAGCTGTCAGCACAGAGCCCAGTGTGGGGCTCAAAGCTATGAACCGTGAGATCATGACCTGAGCCGAAGTTGGAAGCTTAACCAACTGAGCCACCAGGCACCCTAATAGCTATTTATTGTAATCTTCACTACACCCTATCTCTGCAATGGCCCAGTCTCGGCTGGCTGTCCTTTGCTTTAGACAACTCAAGGACGTTACTCCTCCATTTAATAAATCTTGTCCCACAACACGTACCCTTACTTTCCATGAAGATGTTCTTTTTTCTTTTTTTAAGAGGAAGTTGCATGTTTTTTTTTTAATGTTTATTTATTTTGAGAGAGAGAGAGGCAGGGAGAGAGAATCCCAAGCGGAGTTCATGCTGTCAAAGGGAGCCCAACGTGGGGCTCCATCTCACGAACCATGAGACCATGACGTGAGCCAAAGTCCAGAGATAGACACTTACCTGACTGAGCGCCCCTCCAGGAAGAAATTAGTTTTCTAGACTAATTCTGACCATCTCCATGGATGCCAGCATCTGAGCTCTGCTTTCCTCTCAACCACAAAATTGGGAGAAATTTTATTTCATAACGTAAAAGCTTTCCTAAGCCAATTATTTTCCGGCCTGATAAGAAAGACCGCGCTCTTCTGGATTTGCGTTTTGAGGATGTGAGTGTTTAATATGTCTGTCACACAACACAATCGCTTAACCTTAATATGCAATAAATATAAAACTATCTTTCTTCACAGTGTGCTTCTTGTCCTGTACAACTATCATTTTTATCTCCTCAAAAAAAAAAAAAAAACAAACCCAACCATGTTGCAGCTTTTCACTTTATCCTGCTCCTCACAGTGGAGCATGTATAGGTCAATAATGCCACATTATGTAGCTGTGTTGTGGTGACATATCCATTAAGATTGAGTCTGAAAAGCCTACTGAGAAAAGCCATCCAGGGCAAATAAATGCAGTAAAATCTAACTTTATTTCGGTCTCCCCTTGCCAGTCTTGGATTATGGCACATAGTAAATGTGGTGGGATTTAGAAAGTGAATTCTTTCCTTTAAAACCCTTTTCCCCCCACTCTTACTGGAAGCGTTTCATTCATTGGATTGTTCTCATTTTGCTGAGTCAGAGCACAGTTGGACTTTGGTAGCTATAAATGGATGACCTTTCAGGAGGCGTTGTGAACATTTTTATTAAAGCTGGAGAAGGGATGATGTGTTCTTTAGAATTAGGGAAGTGACCAAAACACTTTGGGGAGAGGAAAAATATTTTTGTCACTTTGTTTTGGTTTTAGCGTAATATTCTAAAAGTAACATCTTTCTAGCTTTTCTGTGTCTATAATAGTTTTGAGAAAGCTGTATCTAGATATAGTAGTGAAAACTATTTTGCTTAGTGTATCAGGATACATTTAGAGAAAACTAAAAAGTCTTAAAGCAATAAATAGCTTCTCAGGTTGATGGCTGGACAGTTACAGAGAAATAATCCTAAAGGAATTGTATTCTATAAATTTTATTAAATGCATATCTTTGATGAGCCTAAACCTGAAGCTAGCGATTGGACAAATATGCATGAAAATTATCTTCCTATGAAGATAAAGGAATTCATTCATTTGTTCAACATATATAAAGGGCTTCCTAGATGCTATGATTTATGAATGTTTTTACATATTTTACTTTAGAGTTAAAGGTTTTTTTTTTTTTTTGGAAATTCATCTGATCAGATCCAATATTTCTTTATGGAAGTTATAGGGCATTAGATGTGTAATTTAAAAATCCAGATTAAAAAGGTACAGTGTTCAAGACTATTTATCAAGGCAAAGTGCTGACTTCGCCCCGCTTAGCAAGGTGCGGTGCGCTATTGCAGACTGATGGAGGAGGAATCTTGGCGAGAAATCAGCATACTTGTTACTTGGCAGGTATTTACTCTGCTGGCTTATGACAGGTGCTTGTGCTGTAGTGCTAAACAGTGTATCAGTGGCTCCTGTATTCTTAGAAATTACATTCTAGTAGTGGAGATGGAGAGCAAACAAATGAATTAGTTGAATTTGGATTATGGGAGTTTGTCAAAGAAAAACAGTGGTGTTATAATAGAAAACAAATGGTAAAGAATTTAAAAAAATAAAGTAATTAAGGAGGTGCTCCCTGAAGGCTTTATACAGAGGTCGAGATCCATAAGAGAGGACGAGCTTGGAAAGGACATTTCACATCAAGGACATCACCTGGACTGTCCATGTCACTTGACAAAGGCCTATGTGATAGGAAGGCAGTGTGGACAGTGGTTCAGGGGGCAACTGGAGGGAAGGCAGGGGCCACACCTTCGTGCCTTGCTGTATGGAGTTTAGATTTTACTCTCTAGGCAATGGAAAGCTATCGAACAAGCAACAGATATGACCTAATTTGCATTTTCAGAAGCTCACTTTTGGCTTCTGCCAAAAAAAAAAAAATAGTTGGCAGTGGGGCAAGCGTAGAGGCAGGAAGATACCAGTTAGGAGGCAGTTTTGTAGTAGACAAGGTCAAAGACCAGATGAAGGTGGAAGATTGGAGGCTCACTCTGGAAGCGGACGTGACTTGACCTGCCGGTAGGTTAGATGTGAGGACAGACACAGGGGAGCATCAAAGATGACTGCTGGTTTTGGCCCCTAAAACAGAAAATGGTGTTGCCGGTGGTTATAACGGGAAAGCTGGCTGGGTGGGAGTTAGAGGTGAGGGTTAAGGCTGGCCTTAGACTTAGGTGAATTTGACCTATTTATGAGAGACACGTGGTGGTGTCCAGTAGGCAGGCTGGACCTCAGAAGAAAGGTATGAGTGCAGAACCAAAACCGGGCACGTTGTCAGGTGGTATTGAAAGCTGTTGGGGTAAGTGAGACAATCCAAGGGAAGGGTTGCAAAGAGAGAGGAACCATGGCTCAAGGCCAAGTGTGAAGATGCTCCAGCAGTTAGAGATTTGACAGAGAAGGAGCTGGCAGAGAACATTGAGAACGAGCAGTCAGGAAGAGAACGGGAAGAGCTTTCCATCGGGGAAGCAAAAAGAGAGGGTTTCAGGAGGAAGGGGGTTGTTACTGGGTAGAAAGCTCTGGAGAGGTAAAACCAGACAAGGGCAGAAAAGGATCCACGTCCCTTTATAATCAGCTTCTGCTTCCAGAAATCTCAGCTTATTTGTCTTTGCATCTCCAGCATGTAGCATTTAGCCTGACACATAACAGATATTAGGAAAATACTTGTTGAATGATTAAATGAGAGTTTCCAAAGACAGCTATATCATGAATGAGTCTATCAAGAATTAAATCCAACTGTTGATCTTTTAAGAGAGTTTCTGTATCAGTTGAGACTACATAACTATCAATTACTTATAAACTGATAAAAACATATCAAAAGTCTTTGGCTTTCAGCATGATGTGAGGAGCATTACTGCACACTTTTTTGGCAAGTAGATACATTACCTCTATCTTCCAAAAGTAAGGGGCTTCTGTTGGTTTGGAAGAAGAGAATATTTGCATGTCTGCATGTTTCACTAGTTTCATTTTGTGAAACTGGCATCAAAATAAGTAAGCTACTTTGAACTTGTAGAAACGGTGCAGAGTACCTTAGTTTCTTTAGACATTTTATTCTTTCTTGATGTGGTCAGAGAGTTTTTATCAAGTGTTGACCAAGGGAAGTTATGGAGGAAGGAATTAATAGCAAAGAGATTTGATTAATGGGGAAGGATTCAGTCACTTTTAATAGTGTAATTTGCAGCCCGTATTCCTATTAACCCTTGATTTTCTTAAATCCTAGCATTGCCTCTTCCAAGTAAAGAGGAAGATACAAAGTAACCAATCTAAACTTCTAAGACTTCTAGATTATCTGTTAATGCCCCCTGTAGGTAGATTAAGTAGGAAAAAAATAATGACGTTTCTCTTTCCACTTCTCAGTAGTGGAGATTAGCATGATATTGCAGAATTGGGCATATGCTTCACCTGCAGCTGTAGACAGAAAACTTGTGTACCTCTTGGTGCTGTGTTCAATGCTGACTCTTCTATTTGCTACCAGTGTGGAACGCTGATGGACATTATTTAATTGTTTTTTTTTTTTAGAGAGAGGAGGCACACGTGAGCAAGGAGTAAAGAGAGAGAGAAAGAGAGAATCCTACGAGGGGTAGAGAGAGAGAAGCAGGGCTCACCTAGTGCTCATGTTTTTACCTGAAGTGAGGCTCACGCTCACCCGATGTGGGACTCGAACTCACCAACTGTGACATCATGACCTTCCGCGAGCGGAAGTCAGCTGCTTCACGACTGAGCCACCCAGGCGCGCCTGAGTACTTTAAAATATCAATGGCTAGGATACTTCTAAATTTCCAGTACATCCATATAGTGCTTATGTATGCAAAAATATTTACATCTGTGTGATCTTGAATCACTGCCTTGTGACGCAGGGTTCATTATCTTTTAGCCCACGATCCTGTAACCAGTCAGTAGCAGAGCTAGCCTGCAAATCTAGGTCTCCTGATTTCAGATCCCCGTGTGTTTCCATTTCAGACTACCAGAAAGTGATGGTCGTGTTCCTGGCTGTACATGCAGGGCCCTGAGGTTGCAGACATGGGTAACTGTGCATAGGCTGAGGAGTACCTGTTTTTTCTCCCTTGTTGCTGGACAGCCATTTGGTTTAAAACCCTAGCAAAGAATGCATCATAAATCTCTTCTCTGCGTGTATAAATAGCAGCTTTTCATCCAAAATCAATAGCCTAGAATTCTAGATCATTAACTTGGCTGGATTCTCATAGATTATGGTTCCCTATCAAATTAAATTGCTTGGTCTTGGAGGAGGGGTAAGAGTTTTAATCTCTGAGGGAAGTTTCTGGAATGCTGTGCTGCTGCCAAGCAGGTTATTGGTGGTGCAGGTTAAAGAGTCAGCTGTTGATCCTTTAAGAATGAGACTTTGGGATCTGTTGAGTCAATTTTTTTTATGTTTATTTATTATTGATACAGAGAGAAGCAGAGCATGAGTGGGGGAGGGGCAGAGAGAAGGGGAGACACAGAATCTGAAGCAGGCTCCAGGCTCTGAGCTGTCAGCACAGAGCCTGATGCAGGGCTTGAACCCAGAAACTGAGATCATGACCTGAGCCGAAGTTGGACGCTTAACTGACTGAGCCACCCAGGCGCTCCAGAGCCAATTCTTTTAGGGTTTTCTAAGTTACAGCCTTTTATAATAGCAAGAAAGATTGTTTTTAATGAAGAGGCATCATAGCAAAATCCTGAACTCTGAGAGTATTATGCTGTCATATGAAAGTTCAGATGATGCTAATGTTTCCCAAATCATTAGTCAAAGAATTTAAGCTGTCATAAAAACTGATGCTCATGAAGTGACCGTGTTTGAGGATGGAGGCTTCTTTTGCTAAAAAAAAAAAAAGAGAGAGAGATTGAAGACAGAAGCAAATTGTGGGCACCGGCTCTCAAAACAGAAACCACAGATCATGGAAATGACAGTCCCTTAGTTTGTATCAGTTTTCGATGTTGTTGTTAGAGAGCCCTTTAAGATATCTTGACTCATCGTGTAGAAAGCAATGCTAGTCATGTTTATTTTCCAGGATGGGAGGAGGATCCAGGAAATGAGAGTTGGAACTTGGCAGCTGTTGCTCTTAAATAAGGGGAAAAATAGAACCTGTCCTGCTGATGCCAAATTAAAATGGTTGATGGACTCTGGGAGCATGATTCAGGCTAAATGAAACACTTGGAAGAACCTAACCTCACCCTGAGACACAGAAAATTAACTTGTGTGAAGAATAGAATGAAACACACACCAGAGCCCTGGGTAGGCAGAGATCAGGATCTCAGCAACAGCTCATCGTTGAGCTCTGTTTGTCCTGACTTATGGAATCTTGGAAAAAATGCGTACCTTCTATGGGCATTTACACATCTGCTAGGTGGGAATTTAATTCGCCTTCACTGTATGAAGGTTATGCAGTATTTCTAAAGTTTTTGAGCTTCTTAGATACTTTGAATAGAAACTTTTAGGATAAAAATTATAAAAGTTTATATATAGAAAAAATACAAGAACTATATTTTGGCCATTTTCTAACACACACACACAAAAACAGGGTCAGGCAGCTTCGGAGTATGTAAGAAAGCCTAAATCTCTAGGTAGGAACAATGGCCATTGATAAATGAGGAAAACAATTTCTCTGGACAGAGATTAGGTTTGGATTAGGTCAGAAAGGGAGAGTTTAGCATGGCAGGCTGGTTATCTATTGTTAGAAAGCAAACCACTTCAAAACATGCTGCCTTAAACTAACAGCCATTTTGTTTGCTCATGATTCTGTGGATCAGCATTTTCTATTGGGTTCTGTAGGGATGATTCTTTGGTCACTCTTAGGGTCACCCATTCGAATGGATCTAATCACTGGTGGTTCAGCAGAGGCTGGTCACGCCATGATGGTCTCACTCACATGACTGGTGTTGGTGTTGGTGTCGATACTGGCTTTTGTCTGGGCTTCTCGTCTTCAGGGAGAGTGGCCTGGGCTTCTTCACATGGCCGTCCCAGGGTCCCAAGAGGGCAAGAGAAGCCACAGAGCACCCCGAAGTCAAGGAACAGAACTCTCAGGAAGTCACTTCACTTTGCTAGTCAAAGTCAGTCACAAGACCAGCCTCAGTTTCAGGGGTGGGGAAGCAGATTCCTCTGTTGATGGGTTGAGTGGAAAGCCACATTGCAAAGGGCCATGGGGGATTTATTCCAGCCCAATTTGTGTGCAAACAGTCTACTACACGTGATGGGGAAGGGCAGAGGAGAGGTAGGCAAAATGGTCTACTAATAAATTCAAAATTGAAATAGAATTATATCATGAAAAGCTGTGGAGAAAGACCCAAAATAGCCTAAGATCCAAACAGGAAAGACGTTAAACAGTCTAAGATTTTGAAAGTATATATGAATATTTTTTAAACAGAAAAATACAATATGAAGAATTCTTTATAAAGTTTTTTTAATGTTTACTTATTTTTGAGAGAGAGTATGTGTGAATGGAGGAGGGGCAGAGAGAGAAGGAGACATAGAATCCGAAGCAGGCTCTAGGCTCTGTGCTGACAGCACAGAGCCCCAACATGGGGCAAACTCATGAACCGTGAGATCATGACCTGAGCCGAAGTTGGATGCCTAACTGAGCCATGGAGGCGCCCCTGAAGAATTCTTATCTGGTGGAGTTTTTATTTCACTGATATGTGTTAATACAACTCTCTGAAATAGAAAGCAGAGCTTGAGAGGTATTATTTAGGCAAGATAGCCCAGGACAAAGTAAAAGGATTCTGATACTTGTTAGTGGCATGTTTATGTATTCTTGGGGTAAGATGGTTTGCTATAGAACGAATAACACAAAAGAATATTCAGGAGGGAGAATCCTTTTTTAAAAAGCGAATTTCAAAAATAGTTATGAACTTAGAGATGAATATCAGTTTGATATGTATCTTTGCTTAACAGTCACTGAACGTTATGAGGACTTCCATGTTTCTCCCCCACTCCTCCAAATTAAATTTTTATCACAAATGCCCATGTTTCTCATCTGGATAAATACTTGCAAAAGAAATCCAGGAGTTGGAGTCGGTGAGGATTCCGGGAAGATGGCAGGGTTAAGTGGCCCACTGTCCTGCTGTTCTCCACTCTACTCTGCCTCTCCTGAGCCACACCAATCCCCCGAGCCAACAGAGCCCGCAGTGCAGGTGAAGCCCTGAGCTCAGTGGAAGTTGAGGATGAGAGGGAATGGGTGGGGCTTTCTTCCCGCGCTGGGCTGGGCTGGCAATGACGATGGGGATCTGATACATCCTGGGAAAGAATCAGAATGTAGAGCTTCATCTACCAAGGTGGAGGGACTCCTAGGAGGAAAGTCACAAACCTCCCTCATCCCATTCTATGTGTGTGAATGTGTGTGTGTGTATCCCACAAAAGGCCAAGGAGAAGACAAACCCTTGGGCTGAGTCCTCCCTGTTCTTGAGGCTGGGAGAGGGCGAGGAGACTCCGGATCATAAAGCCCTCCCCCGTGGTGTCCAGGCAGGGCCCTGGTGGCTGCCTGTCGTGGCACCGCTGCAGGAATCGTGCTAAAGGAACAGAGAGTTCCCTTAGAGAGCTAAACAGAGAGTTTAGAATTCTTTAAAGGAACAGTAGTGCTCCCACTACTTCTGCAAGCGCAGTCACATGGCTCCCCCAACCAGACCTGAGCCCCAGCGATAGAACAAAGAGAAATAATGGCACCACGGCCAATGAGAAGACAGATCATGAGAACAGACAGAACACACGGTTAATGTGATAGGAGAGTGACTGGAGACGGATGACAGCCTGACAAAAAATAGTTAAGAACACATAAGCAGATTTAAATGCAGCATGAAAAGGCCTCCTAGAGATAAAATGCATGAATTTCCAATCAGGCATTTCAGTACATGAATTAAAGGAGGTCCCAATAATTTCCTCAGGCTTGAATTTATACCCTGGTCAGTCTAGAAGAAGAATCTGAAAGCACAGAACAAAAATATAAAGGGATGGAAATCACAGGAGAAACTAGATCTAGGAAGTACAGTGTGTGAGGAACAGGAAAGCCACAAGGAGGGAAAGGAATGGAGGGAGGAAAGGCAATAATTAAATAAATATAAGAAACAATTTTTTCTGCACTTAAGTATCAAGACTGGAGTCTATACATTAAAAATTTTTTTAAATGTTTATTTATTTTTGAGAGAGACAGAGCATGAGTTGGGGAAAGGCAGAGAGAGACAGAGGCACAGAATCTGAAGCAGGCTCCAGGCTCTGAGCTGTCAGCACAGAGGCAGACGTGGGGCTTGAACTCACAAACTGCAAGATCATGAGAGGAGCCAAAGTCAGACACTTAACCAGCTGAGCCACCCAGGAGCCCCTGGAGTCTAAATTCAAATGACCCATTAAGTTCCAGGCAAGATTTGTGAAAAGAGACATCTCTGTATATACTGAGAAAGCGCTTGAACTCTTAAGAATAAAAAGCAAAATCTTAGAAGCTTCCAGGTAGAGAGAACAAATTAACTACTACGAAGAAGTATCAGACTAGCTCCAAATTTCTCATGTATGTATGACAGAGCGCTAGAGACAGTAGAGTAACTTTCAGAGACCAAAAGCAAGCAACCTGAAAGCTACATATATACCTAAGCTGCCATTTCCTTGTCAGGGTAAAAGAAATTTGGTGCTCTGTAGGAACTCAGAGATGCCATCACCTATTTTCTGACAAAAATACTCAAGAAACAGTATCAAACAAAAAATATCCACACAAGGAGTTCAACAGAAACACCTCAAGGTGAGGAGAGATAGTAGCAGAGGAAATTTTTCTAAATTAATCAGTTAACTCAAGTGGGAAGGAAAGAATTGAGATATAGCAGTCTTGACATTCCGTGAAAATGAACTAAAATTTCCCCATTAAACATTTGATACTGTTAGACTGAGCTGATAAGCAAAATGCAGTTTTCTGGTGTGTATAAAAAACTCTTGAAACAAAATGAGAGAAGGTGAAAATAAGAGAATGAACAAAGATCCCATGCAAACACAGAGAGTCAGAAACCAGTAATTTGAACGTTAGACAGGTAGTATTTAAGTGAAAGGCATAAATAAGGAAAGGCATTACATAATAGTTTTTAAAAGCACAATTGATGAGGGAGGTAAATAAACCTGTATGTATAGAATAACATAGCCATGAAATCTGTAAAGCAAAATTATGAGAAATGCAAATACAGTTATGGTGAGAAATTTAATGAACATCTCTTGCTTGTCTCAACCTGTGTTAAACTTGTATAGAACCCTAAGAGAGAAATTGAATAAATAAAGTTGGATTTAATGGATTTGATGGATTTACGTCCCTTCGATACAGAATATTCATTTCTGAGTCAAATGCAAAACTTGATCGTATACTTGACCACAAAGAAGACTTTAGCAAATTCAAAGGAAAAAGGATTATTACTGATCATAACCCAGTAATATTAGAAACAAATAACAGAAGGTAGTAAATAGGTCCCTTACTGTTTGGAAGTTTAAAAACATTCTTTATAACCTTAGCATCAAAGGAAAAAACAAAAGTCAATTTACAAGATATCTAGATACTTGTGAAAGGAGCACAGTTTATTCCAAAAGCCTTGGGATAGAGTGAAAGCTGTAGCTAGTGGAAATTTTACAGCCTTTAGATGTTTTCATTATTTAAGAATAAAGAGAAATTGTACCCTTATTATAAAGTGAGAAAGAAGAATCCCAAAACAAACTAACAAATTAGAGGGCATAATAAAGATAAAAGCTGAAGCTCATAAAACAAAAAATAACATAAGGGACAAATGCCTTTTATAGTTCTTTGAAACAGCAAAACAGGTACAAAGATTTATGTGTTTGATTAGGAAATAAAGAGTAAAAAAATTACAAGACCAGAAAGAAGAACAAAGGCGTAATCAGAAAGGCAGGAACGAATCAAAAGAAATAGCAAAGAGAACGGTATTCAACGCTATGGCAACGAACTTGAGAAACCAGAAGAAATAGGTTATTTCCTTGCCAAATATAAATGTCCAAATTTGGAAGAAAATAAAATTAGGATTGTATCTTATACCGTATGTAAAACTGAAAACAAGTTAAAAATAAAGCGAGACAAATTTTGTAGGAAAATAACCACATGTATAATATTAAGAGGAGCATTAAGATAGGAGACCTAGAATCTACGAGAGAGAGGAGGAACATATGACTGTCCAAGAGTCAAATATTTTGCATTTCAAAATCTATGAAGCAAAGCCAATAAATCGTCAAATTTGAGGAAGTATTTGCAAGATAGAGGACGGAGTGTCATGTCTCATGACAAGGGATGTTCACAGATGGCCTAGAAAGGCCCAAAAATCCAAAAAAAAAAAAAAAAAAAAGCAAAAAATGAGAAGGTAGAGTTCAGAGAGGAGCAGACACAGAAGGCCAACATATGAGAAGGCACTCAGACGCAAATCATGATCTGTCACCCCGCAGATGGGCAAAAATTTGAAGTCCAATGACATCTATTGCTGGTGGGTGAAGAAGTACTCATAGTACTACTGGTTGACATACGTATTACACTCCTGTTGGAGAGCTGGCTGGCGACGTATGTTAGGGCTAATGGCTGTTTGACTCAGGAATTCCAGGCCTTGTCTCTTAAAGGAATAAAACCACCCGGATGTAAACATGGGTATCATGAGATTGTGTTCCGCCAAAATGTTTGTGTTGGGGAGAAATGGAAATTGATGAATATCTACCAGGAGAGAAGTAATTGGCTGGATTACAGTATGCCCAAATGATGAGACGCACATTCCTTACAAAAGGAATTTAAGACTCCCATCAGTTGACTTGAGAGCTTTTCATGACCCATTGTTGAATGGGAAAAGCAAGATGCAAAAAAGTGGGTATTATATAGTTGTCAAAAAGACAATGGAAAACATGGTGGTTGTATGTGCCTTTGTAATTCTGTGTATGTGGATAAATATGTGCACATTAAAATATATATGGAGGAAACATACCAGGTAGTTAATATGTGTTACTGGGGGGAGAAGAAGGTGGCGTTGAGTCTGATGTGGATGGAGGGAGTGAAGAGGAGAAATTAACCAAATACAAAAGAACACACACACACTACAATGAACAATGCTATTTATGATGGCCTTTGCATATTTAGTAAGTTTAAATTTGTATGTATGTGGGCATCTGTACACACATGCACAAATGAAAGATTATAAGTCCATGTATTCAGTTCTAAAAATTATTTATCATTTCTATACTAATAAGGAGGAACCTAGATCTAAAAACATAATAACTTCTCGAATCACATAAAGCATGGTAATTATGTCCAGGGCTCTTGGACTCGTAAGTAGCAGAAATCCAGCCAAAAAACTAGCATAAGCAAAAGAGGGAATTCATTGGCTCATGGGAGCATTCGCCCCATCCTGTTCAGCTGACATCAGGTGTTTGTCTATCTGCTCTTTGCCTCTGTCTGTATCTCCACCTTCTGCTTTCTTGAGTTTCTCTTTTTAGTTTTGCCTTTGTTTTCTCTTATTCTCCCTCTGGATGGCATGACAGTTCCTTAAAATATCTTTTTCTGGTCCCTGTGCCCTCCCGTGGCCTTCTGGGTCACCAAGCCCCGCCTTCGGAGAGAAGGGAGGCAGCCTGGTCAGTGGACTGTGCAAACAGTCACGTGGTGTGAGTGCCCGGGGAGCACTTCCCCACAGAAGCAGTGGCGGTGAGGGGAGCAGTTCAGTGTAAAGGAGGAAACCAAAAGATCCTAGGTAGACGGAAACCACAGATGTCCGCTGGAGGGTTTGCCTCAAATAGAAGCAGCATTTGCATCTTTAATATCAAAGGAATTGAGTAGTGGAGGAAGTGGACTTGAGTCAAACTATAAGTACCATACATTTAGGGCAGTGCAAATAAACATTCATCTGCTAGCGCCAAGATTTATTGTAGGTTATTCTTTATAAGGATGGTTTTACCCCAGATGACTTGTAAAAGGATTAAAGACTATTCAGTGGTTAATAAGGAATATCATCTTTATATATTTAAATGTGTATTTTTCTAGGAAAAGAAAACCTTTTCCCAGCTTTATTGAAATGCAGTTGACCTCCCCCATTGTGTAAGTTTAAGGTATAACTGTGATCTGATAAGTGTACATATTGTAAAGTGTTTACCACAGTAACATTAGTTTAACACATCTATCATCTCGCATGATTCTGTGTATTTATTTTTGAGGCAGTTTTAGTATGCCGAATTCTCTCCCCCGTGCCTGCCGAGGCAGACTTTTAGCAGTGGTTCTCATCAAGGAATGCGCCAGACCGGCCTATCTTAAAAGATTCCAGTCATTTAAAGATTGACTTATAGTAGTGCCTGGATATTTAAGTGATAAATAAGTGACGTTTCAATTTTGTGGGGGAAAAAAAACAAGATCATAGAGGGTAAGATGATAAGTTGATCTAAAATACCTGCTGACAGAAAAATCCAGGCTATTAAAAATACCAAAAGTATTTAATCAGATTATTTCCTTTCCCTTCCATCCCCTCTCCTCCCCTCCCCTCTCTCCAGTCCTCTCTCCACTTCTTACTTCTTACCTTTTACTTTTTACTGTGAAAGATAACACCAGTACAGAAAAAAAACATATTGCCCAATGGTGTGTCACCAACCGAGCATTCCTGAGAGCCCAGCACACCGTCAGCCTATCAGCTGAAGCAGGCTCCAGGCTCAGAGCCTGTCAGCACAGAGCCTGACGTGGGGCTCGAACCCCCAAACCATGAGATCATGGCCTAAGCCAAAGCCAGACACTCAACTGACTGAGCCACCCAGGTGCCCCAATTCCTGGCTTTTCATCTTAGCTTTACCACTAAACTTGCATCCGCACAGCTTAGTTTTGCCTGTTTTTGGTTTGTTTCTGTTTTTGTTTTTGAGCTTTCTAGAAATGGAATACTATGGTGTATGCTCTTTTGGGTCCGACTTCATTCACTCCGCATCATGATCATTGCCCACAGCTCTTATCAGGAGTGAGGGCGAGGCGGGATCGCATAGCTTTTAGAGGACCAAGTAACTCCACCCATTGAAGTTACAGATTTTCCGTTATTAGTCGAGTCCTTTGAGAGACCCTAGCGTCACAATGAGACAGATGAAGCATTTACTTTTAAGAACTCTAGCAGGTGGCACGGCCGCACCTCCCAAGAGGAGCGGTCACCATGCTCTCTATGCCATCCCAGGAAGAAACATTGTCCTGGCCGCATTTCCAGGGATGCCGCTCAGGGCTGTCAGCCCGCCCTGCCCAGACGGGCCTCTCTCAGAGGCAGGACTTGAAGTGTTTCTGCTGGTGGCAGTGGGTGTGCTACAGCTGGCCTTAGAACTGAAGTAGGTGTCTCTTTGATTGGATCTTCGAACATCTAGTATTTTCTTCACATGTGGTCAAGAAGCCCCCGATGTGTTCTATAAACAGAAGCATTATTATCACATAACACTATGTCTCAACACATTCAAAGGTCCGATAGAGTGTTTCTGTGAAAAAAAAAAAAAAAAAAAGCTTGGTTTCAAATCGTAGCTCGATGTTGTCAAACAAATGATTTATGTTTGCAGAGGTATACACTAGAAATCGTGGCTGGCCCCGCACAGCGCATTCCTGCTACTCTTCAAATGGGAGCGTGGTACAGAAAGTATTAATGGGACGAGCCGCTCGTCAAATGCTGAGTTTTCACATCCACATAAGCCTCCGGCTGATGCTACTGGAGGCACAGTCTAGCTTTCTGTATGTTTAGACATAACTTCACTAATTGATCCTTGCTGAATATTTCACTTGCTCTTTTCCAGACGTCTGCGTGTCCGTGTTTACGTACTGTCTTTTCCTTTTTCACACACCTTCACATGCATCAGTCTTTTCGGTGGCGATGGGGGCAGTCACTCCTGTGAATTCTACCCGTTCCTCGCTTCCGTCTGCCTGGGTCTGTGAAGGCGTGAGGGCCGAGGGGGAGGGCCGCTGCTCAGAGAACCGAATGTGCGCGGCTGGGATGGGCCTTCGGTCTGTGCGTGGCTGCAGTGGAGGAGGAGCCGTCCAGGAAGTGGACCTGCCCGGTGCCGGCGCCCGTTCTGTGAAGGTGGCGAGGACTGGGTATAGTGACCAGGATAGAGCATCTTCGTGGCCCTTGACTCTCCTCCTGGAGACAGATGTTCATCTCACAGGAGACTTGGGAGCCAGCTTTGTAGAATTGTGGGCAGGACACAGCCACACTTTGTGACCACGTGGGCACATGCTTCAGGACCAGGAATGAGGAAAACATTGAGGGCACATGGGAAGCAACGGCACAGAAGAGATGATGTCTGTGTCTGCATATCCGTTTTTTGTGCGTCAGAGTAGATACAGAAATTGACTCATGATGGCAGATTCACATACAATAAACTCTATTTAAAAAAAAAAAAAAAACAATCCAGGGCGCCTGGGTGGCTTAGTCGGTTAAGCACTCAACTTTGGTTCAGGTCATGAACTTGTGGTCCGTGGGTTCAAGCCCCATGTTGGGCTCTGTGCTGACAGTTCAGAGCCTGGAGCCTGCATTGGATTCTGTGTCTCATTCTCTTTCTCTGTCCCTCCCCCACTTGTGCTCTGTCTCCCTCTGTCAAAAATAAATACATGTAAAAACTAAAAATTAAAAAAAATTAAAAAACCCAGAAAAACCCTATCTTTGTGTTTTGGTTGACAGTAGCGATTCTGTTTATTGAGTGACTTCCTTTTCTCACCATTTTGTCCTGTAACTGCTATCCATTATGCATTCTTGCATTATATGAAATCGATTAACAAATTAGCTGAAGTCATGAAAAGCAAGATAACATATATTCACAAGCCAGCTGTTCATCATTTCAAATATTTTAAGTTGAGCCACCTGCTGCCTCTTCTCTGTTAAGTGGGACATCCCACAGCAACGTTAATCCTAGCGGACCTGGGCTGGGCTTCCTACAGTTCCTGTGGCAGCCTTCTGCCACTGGGCTCAAAAGTGTGCTTGGAAATTCAAAGACGTTTTGAGATTTTCCCAAGCAAACAAAAGATGACCAGTCTCTTACCAAAAAAAGTCATGGACATCAAAGCCAAATACCGGTGATGTGGAGACGGCCCATAGTTCAGCCCCCTTCGTGAGTGCTCATAACTGGGGACTGCCCGAGCACACGAAAGCAAGCCTCAGCCTTCTGTCCAAAGCCAGTAACGGCGCGTGAGGGCCGATGTCAAGTTCTGTTGACTGTCCTCTGCTTCCTGTTCACCGCAGAGACAGAGTTTACAGGAAATGAAGGAGGCGAGTCGGGGAACTTTGAGTACTTCTTCCTCCCAGCCATGCATGCACAGTTCTTCTCGCTTAGAGATGCAACTGTGCATGCATTGCGTTTACTTCTCTCTCCTTTTTTAAATGTTTGCTTATTTTTTAGAGAGAGAGTAGGGGCGTGAGCAGGGTAGCAGCAGAGAGAGAAGAAACCCAAGCAGGCTCTGCGCCATCAGTGCAGAGCCCAATGTGGGATCTCAAACTCAAGAACCGTGAGATCATGACCTGAGCGGAATTCTAGAGTTAGATGTTGACCCAGTGAGCCACCCAGGTGCCCCTGTGTTTACTTCTCTTCATTGAGACTTAGACTTGGCTTGTTTGTCATGCCTGTGTCGGATGTCATCTGCCCCAATCTTCTCGGAGTGAATTTATCCTTAAGGCTTGCCTCCATTTGTGTGTATTCCTGAGCACTGGTGAGAGTATTTAGAAGACTGGCATTTACCCTATTGATGATCTGAATTGATCAGTCTAGACCGAGTGGAATTTGATTGCAAATGTATCTGTTTCTGATACTTGGCTCATTCTGCTGTCAAAGGGGCCAGAAATGTTATGAGTTTCAGAAAGAAGTTCTCTGTATCTAGTCCAAATCGCGGTGCTCTAGACTGTACTTACACCAGTAGGAATCTGGATTCCTTCTTTACTGTCATATGTGTGGATGGAGAGAGCTAAGCCTGGAGACCACGCTTTCTTGTCCTGGGGCAGAAATGTGTGAGGAGACGAAAGGGCTCTAACCTTTAAATCTATGGCTTCTAGCCATTGGAGCTCAGAAAATTCCATAAGGCACTTTTTGGTGAAAACTGTTCACTATATTAGAATCTCTTTTTTCCTTTGCAGACCCTTCCTGTGGCCTTTTAAAATATGTGTTTGAGACAGAGTGAATGTAGAAGCTGAAAATGCCTGGAAACTTTTGGGTTTCTGTCCCTCCTTTTCCTGCCCTTTTGCACCACTGCCTGACTTGGATGATGTGACATTCAGAGGGACACCCTAATTGAAGTCGCCCTTCAGCGAGGTACCCCTCTGGCCAAAGACCGTCTCACGATTCAAGATGGCCAGTCAGCCGCCAGAAGGAGGGGCAGAGTCTCAGGTCCCCGACGAGCTGGAGTGTAAGATCTGTTACAATCGGTACAATCTGAAGCAGAGGAAACCCAAAGTGCTGGGGTGCTGTCACAGGGTCTGTGCCAAATGCCTCTACAAGATCATAGACTTCGGGGACTCCCCGCAAGGCGTCATCGTCTGTCCTTTCTGCAGGTTTGAGACCTGCCTGCCGGATGATGAAGTCAGTAGCCTGCCGGATGACAACAACATCCTGGTGAACTTGACTTGCGGAGGCAAAGGCAAGAAGTGCCTACCAGAAAACCCTACCGAGCTGCTGCTGACCCCCAAGCGGCTGGCGTCTCTTGTCAGCCCTTCCCACACTTCCTCCAACTGCCTGGTCATTACCATCATGGAGGTGCAGAGAGAGAGCTCCCCGTCTCTGAGCTCCACTCCTGTGGTAGAGTTTTACCGGCCTGCGAGTTTCGACTCTGTCACCACTGTGTCCCACAACTGGACCGTGTGGAACTGTACCTCCCTGCTGTTTCAGACATCCGTCCGGGTGCTGGTTTGGCTGCTAGGTTTGCTCTACTTCAGCTCCTTACCCCTAGGGATCTACTTACTCGTGTCTAAGAAAGTCACCCTTGGGGTTGTCTTCGTCAGCCTCGTCCCGTCAAGCCTGGTTATTCTCATGGTGTACGGTTTTTGCCAGTGCGTTTGTCACGAGTTTCTAGACTGTATGGCACCTTCTTCTTAACCAATATGCAAACTAGGAAATCCGACATGCATTGCCATCTTTGAAGTTAGGTAATTTGTCATTTATTTATTTTATATTCTCTGTGAGTAGTGTCTGTGACATTAACAAAACCATTGGCCCAATGTTTGTGGTCTCTTTTCCATCGAAATCTGGACTCTGTTGGTTTTCCTGTATGCTGGACATAAACGTGTTCATTTCTACTTTGGTGTTGGCAGAGACACAGAAATGTATGAGCTAAGCCTTCCTAGAGCGCTTCTTGGGAGTCTTCCCACAGAAAGGGCAAGACCTCCCCTGGCCCTGCTAGACGGGACCCAGGGGCGAGGTGTTGGGCTGCAGTAGGGTCTCTGTTGATGGTTAAAGATGAACGGATTCCTCTTGTAATCCTCCACAGTCGATGGTGGAGGGTAGACTCGGGAGGAAGGCTGCTCTAAGTCACAGCCCCTTAAAAAGTGTTGACTCCTCCTGCGTCCTCCCACTCCCTTCCCACACCCGGTTGTCGACGCTCCCCAGGATCCTCTTCAGGCATTTTCTCTCTGAAGTTAATGCCACTGTCTGTGGTCTTAACTCGTTCCCTCCACACAGGCCCCTTTGCCAAGAGGAAATCACCCTCGTGCCCTTGTGTGGTTTCAATTAAATACCTGTTTGACCACATTAGTGAAGAGAAACTAAACCCACTGCGGACTTTGCATTGCAGTGCATTTCCTGACAGAACATGGCCGCTTGTCCCTGAGACATGCCCTTTCCTCCACATTTATTTTCCTTTTGCCTCAGTCTGCTCGGAAGCAGCCCACTTATTGTTGGGGAAACCTTCAGTGGAGTCTTTCCCTAAAACATTTTAGTTGCATTTTGTCTTGTCAACCATTTTGGGTCAATGAGCCTCCACCCCTTACCCAAAATGAGGTTCCACTTCTTCCCATTGTATTTCAAATTCCAATGTGGATTCTGGAACTTAATCCTCTAACAGTTTGGGATAAATTATGGCAGTGGCAGCCCAGAAACAATTGTCGAGATGTTCTGGCTCACAGTTTGAGGTGCCGAGGACCCGTGTATTTTGCTGTACTGTACGGAATCGTAACCCAAACATGATGTAGGCTCATGTGCAAAACTGCGTTGCAGTAGGCCAGGCAAAGAGATGGGTCAGGCGCGCGCAGAGCTGGCAGGCCGCCCGAAAGGGACCCTCCCAGGAAATATAAAGGAAATAGCAGAGCACAACTTGACATATTGCTGTTCCAGTTGCTAGTCCATTCTAGAACGGATTCAAGTTCTTACATCATTTATTTCAAATAAAGGCATAAGGTGTGCGACTCGCGTTAATGAACTTCCTTCTGTGATGTAAGGGAAGTCGAATGTATATATTTATGAGAAGACATTGTTTAGCAGATTTTAGGTTTGAGGGGATAGAATGTCCACAGAAAGTAGGCCAAATGAAATAAAAAAGCTTTTCAGCTCCTAAAACCCATTACTGATGATTAACATTAAAATATTTATTACTCTTAGAAAAGGGCATTACTAAGACTACTTTAACTTGTTGGTGGTGAAACATTAGTAGTGTGACACAGTTACAGTGGGTCAGTCCAGTCTCCTAATTCGGGAAGAGTTGACACTTATTTTTAGAATAGTAGTAGTTTGATTTTAATCATGGAAATATTAACTTTGAGAATATGTACATGCAAGGTGAGGATGATGGGAAAACATGTGGGGTGTGTGGCCCAATGAATTGGAACCCCAGATTACAGCTCAATACATTTATAATTTCATAAAACCTAGTTTAGATAGCATTGTGAATGCAGTTTCCGAAAACCCATTTGTACTTAGGGTAAATATAATGTTTAGGAGGTGTTTTGTGGTTCAGATTTATATATTTATAAGGTTGTTTTTTTAAAAAAAAAATGTTCATTCTGTCTGAAATGTACCATCAAATAAATTGGTGAGTAATATGATGAGATTTCTAGAAAGCTCTGGATGTGAGTACTGTGTATTTTGCTTATTTGTATAATGTCTGCAGTGCTAAATTTGTGTTTCTTTGTATATTGTGATAGTCTTTTTAGTTGCTGGTAACTTCATTAGGTTCTAAAGAGTTAAATGTAAGACAGCAAAAAAAAAAAACAAAAAAACTCTTCATGCTATTGAATGAAAACAGGACAGTGCTTCAATATTTTATCCACTGTGATAATATTTTGTTTGTCCATTAAATTGTTACTGTGTCCACATCAGAAGTGTGATTTCTCTGACTCATGGTTGAGACTCACTTATTACTTTGGACTTCTAGTAACGTTAGATCATTGCAAACCTGCGCTTTTGGAAACACGGATGAAGCTAGTGCCTTTGTCATACGTGTGAAGATTTCAGAGCCTTCCCACAAAGCTGATCTAACGCATCCCACCTCTAAAAAGCCTTAGACTTAAGAGAAAACAGACCAAACCAAAATCAAAAATAAAACAGGGGAGGAATTTCAGGAAGATGAAACAAAACTGTTATCTTTTTCTTGGTAAATACATTTTTTGGTTTTAATGTGTTGGACTTATTTTCCAGAATCTGCCTCACTGGTTGCCAGAACAGTGTCCCTTTTAGATGGGACATCACTAGCCTTCTGTGATCTGGGCAAATTTTTAGAATAACCTGATCTTTAACTATGACCGTTGTTAGGCAAAGTGGCAATCACGTGGGAATACATAATGGTTCCGTGTTTACGATAATCAGTGAGTTGGCACCACGTGTTAGTCAAGAGTGATGATTTCCTTCACTTCTGAAGTTTTTGGACAAATAAGCAAGGAATCCAGTTAAGGAAAGGTATTACCTGCACTGGTCATAACTTAGCCGGGTCATGTTTACCAGCCGAGAGGCCCACAAGTGATGAACGTCTGCCTGGCTTTAAACGGACACCCTGACTTTGAAGAAGTGTTCTGATACGCCATCCAGATCGACGCAGAAGCCAAAGGAGTCCTGCATTGATAGATAAGCTGATATATAGTATCCATGCCATGTCTTTGAGTCCCAGAGTACAGAAGACGTGGAAAAGAGTTAACCTGGGGCACCTGGTGGGTCAGTCAGTCTGACTTCGGCTCAGGTCATGATCTCACGGTTCATGGGTTCGAGCCCTGTATCAGGCTCTATGCTGACAGCTCAGAGCCTGGAGCCTGTTTCAGATTCTGTGTCTCCCTCTCTCTCTCCCCCCATCCCCATTCATGCTTTGTTTCTCTCTGTCTCAATAAAAATAAACATTAAACAAATTTTTTTTTTAGGAAAAGAGTTAACCTGTTTCTGCATTTTTTTTGCATTTGAGGCTTGTTCTTTTTTTTCCATTCTTCTTGATAAAAGAAAATAAAATACTTGCCTTAATTCTTTTTTAAAAATTTTTAATATTTATTCATTTTTGAGAGAGACAGAGTGCGAGCAGGAGAGGAGCAGAGAGAGAGAGAGAGAGAGGGAGACACAGAATCCGAAGCAGGCTCCAGGCTCCGAGCTAACAGCCAAGAGCCCTATGCAGGGCTCGAACTCATGGACTGTGAGATGACCTGAGCCGAAGTTGGCTGCTTAACTGACTGAGCCACCCAGGCGCCACAAATACTTGTCTTAATTCTTTCACAACACCACAGAGATAGCACAGACTGTTCCTGAGCTTTCCTCAAAACCAATGGGGGATGTGGTTACAGGTAAGATCTCTGAAAAAGGTTCGCCATTTGCTCTGGAAGCTTGAGTCCAATGTGTTTTCTGCATCTCTGCCCATTTGTTAGATGTTTACTTCTTGTGGCCTCAAACACTTTATGAACTTTTGTTCTCCTGTGAGGACCTCAGGGCTTCATGTTGGGTCTCCCCTGATGGGTTTACTTTTGTGTAAAACAGATTTTTTTTTAAAGAAGAATGTGCATAGCTGGGTGTTGGAATTTGCATAAACCCTAGTGACTCCTGGAGACAAAACAGATTCGACTCAGTTGCTTATATCATGTAAATTTGTGGTATAATACAAATCTCATCTAAATGTACTCAGTATACAGATATGGTTTTTAGGGGCACCTGGGTGGCTTTGGTTAAGGGTCAGCCTTCGGCTCAGGCAGTGATCTCACAGTTCGTGGGTTCTAGCCCTGTGTCAGGCTTCCAGCTGATAGCACGGAGTCTGCTTGGGATTCTCTCTCTCTCTCTCTCTTTCTCTCTCCCTCTCTGCCCCTCCCCTACTACTCTCTCCAAAAGAAATAAACTTAAAAATACCCCCCAAGCCCCAGATATTTATGGGTTTTGACATGAAGATGCTTTAAGTTTAGGAATAAAAAATAATGAAAAGTTAAATTTTGCCCTGCACGTTGTGTATACTAGGTATGGATAGGTGGTCATGTATATTTTTTAAAGTGGTTGAAGCTTGACTTAATGAAAACATTCCATTACCTGGGACAATTACTCTACAACCACTTTTAATTAGCCAGGAGTTTATTAGATTTGCACCCTAGTAACATTTTCCCTTTATGCTGATGGTGGGCATTTTATAATGAATGTACTGTGACTGAGTAGGTCAGTTTGGATCTTGGGTTTCCTGTGAAGTTCAGTGCTTTTAGTAAGAAAGGTTTTTTTCAGCAGTTCAGACCCATTTACCGCAGATCAGCAGTCTGGCCAGAAGACACATTTAAGAGTATTTGGCATTTCAATGGCAACCGTAGCTAAGGAAGTAGAGATGGAGAGCGGGAGAGAGCAGAGGTCAAGGTGGAGCTCTGTGAAGTTCTAAGTGAATGATCAGTAGAGGAACCAGCAAAGGGATTGCATTGGTGCAGCCAGAGCCCGAGGAGAGAGAAGTACAGACATTGGAGGCTGTGCAGTCACAGGGCCAAGAGAAGGGAGGTGGAATTAGGATGAGTAGATGAACACAAATGGAAGCAGATGAAGATTATTTTGATTTTTGTTATTTTTTTATTTATTTTGAGAGAAAGCGCAAGGGGCAGAGAGAGAGGGAGAGAGGGAGAATCCTAAGCAGGTTCTGCACTGTCAGTGTGAGCCTGATGCGGGACTTGAACTCACAAGCTGTGAGATCATGATCTGAGCCAAAGTTAGATGCTTAGCTGACTGAGCCATCCAGGTGCCCCTTTAAAAAAATTTTTAAGTGTATTTATTTTGAGAGAGTGAGCAAGAGAGAGAGCAAGTGTTGGGGGTGGAGAGACAGAGAGAGAGAGAGAAAGAGAGAGAGAGAGAGAATCCCAAGCAGGCTTCTCATGGCCAGTGCAGACCCTGATATGTGCGGCTTGAACTCACAATGGCAAGATCATGACCTGAGCCAAAGTCAGATGCTTAACCGACTGAGCCACCAGGCACCCCAGTGAAGATTACTGTATTAACGAAAGGCTCGTCCAGTTTTTCTCATGAAGAAAAACTTCAGAGAATTGCCTAATTGTCACTGGACCACTTACCACTTAGAGTCCGCACTTAACCTTTTGCCGTCTTTGTTTTTTTCTCTCTCCCCTAAAAATAAGAGACTTCCTCTGATTTGACTAAAATATCATCATTCTAAGACAATTAAAAATACTTCTCTAATCATTTATGCAGTCTCGTCAAATTTTCCTATTCCCAGAATATCTTTTATAGCTCAAAGCACAACATGCAAGCTGGGAGCTAATCAAGATACATGCAGTTGCACTTGGTTACTATGTATTTTATTCTCTTTATGCTAGCACGGTTGACCCACTTTGTTTTCCCCTGATGTTGACTGATGCAAGAAAGAAGGACCCTTATTTTGGCAATAGCCCACCTTCTGATTGCTTCCTCCTGGTGGTGAAGAAACGGAAATATTTCCTCTATCCCTTGTGTTTCCGGTAAACTGAAAGTTAGGCATAGAATTTTGATTGCGTTCAGATTTGGGCAAGCAGTCTTCTTAGATCATGCTGTGTTCCTGGTATTGAGTCACACCAGGAGGCGTGATTGAAAGTTGGCTGTCCCGTTTGAAGTGCCGTCTGATCCCTCAGCTAAGGTGGTGACATCCAGGTCTCTCCATTTCCCTGTGTGATCAGCAAGCCATCTGCGAGGGGATAGTTGGGCACCATGGAAATATCATCTTCCTCTACAGTTTGTTCCAGATGATCTTAGCAGCCAATGAGGATCCTGGCTTGAATCAGTTATTTTATTCCCCCAAGATTTGGAATGTGTTATTCGGTGAGAACGGATTTCCCACTCACTGGAGGATTGCAAGAGAGGGTGGTCCAGGCTGCCTATTGGCAAGGATGCTGTGGAGAAGGTAGAATCATAGGAACCTGTCCCTGTCTAAAGCTTCAGGGAATCATGAGGCTGGAATGTGTCATTACAGTCAGTCAATTACTTAAGGAATAAACTGAAAAGGATAACACACCTTTGTCTTCTGATGTACTAGTCTCCTAGAAGAAACTCAAATCTGTGAAATAACATTAAAAAATTTTTAAAGTTTATTTATTTTTGAGAGAGTAAACAGGGGAGGGGCAGAGAGAGAAGGAGACGCAGAATCCGAAGCAGGCTCCAGGCTCTGAGCTGTCAGCACAGAGCCCGATGCAGGGCTCGAACTCAGACTGCAAGATCATGACCCGAACCGAAGTCAGACGCTTCACCGACTGAGCCGCCCAGGTGCCCCAAGAAACAACATTTTTTAAAACTTGTAAATAATGTGCTTGGCTAGCTTCAAACCTTCAAAATACCACCTGCATATTTAACTACCCATCTGAGACACATTATTACTCTCTGGCTTCACTTATTTAACCAACTCTGGTTATCTTTCCATCATGTGGGGCCTGGACTTGTCATTGCCCTGAAGACTGCATATTCCTTTGCCTCAGTCTTTGTCAGATCTCCTTGAGCATTTCACGCCAGACAGCTCTATTTTCTTGTCTTTCTAGTAATCAGGAAACTCCTCAGTTTATCTTCCGAGCCATCCTGCCTGGCCAGCATAATCTCTCGTTTGTTGTCTGACCATTTTCTCCCTTCTTTTGGGGAGAACTCTTCCATATCATCATTTTGGCTGTTTTCTGGCTTTTACAGGTTTTAATAGCGTGTTATGCATCCTGCAGCCCTGCACCTGCAAGCACTGTATTAAAAAGGAGTCCTGCGCTGTCCGGGGAGTGGTACGTCAGGAAGTGGGTTTGAGGGGTGTTGAGTGCACCGTGTTGTTGCGTCTCTAGTTGCGTTATCTCCCTACTCAGAGTGGTGGTTTGAACCTTCCCAAGGTGTGCTTTGATTTGTTCATTGGAGTCACCCTGGGAAAAAATGGAAAAGGGGTGGGGTGGGGTGGGAGAAGCCTTATCCCATAACAAAGAGAAAAATGACAGGGGCAGGAAAAAAAAAAAGGCCAGACAGAGAATCAAAGAAACTATAAGCCTTAATCCAGAGGGAGAGAGAGGGGAAAATAAAGGAGATACAGAAATGGTATAAAAGAATAGCGTAGAAATGCACGGTTAAACAAACCACCAGTACAGAGACAGCAGAAGAAAAAAGAAAAAAAAATTTATAATAAGAATTGGCCAAAAACCAAATCAGAAAATGTAAAGCCAGCAGAAAGTTGTCTGTTGATTCCTGGGGCCGGTGGCTGTGCTGGTCTGGAGGAGGGACTCTGGCTAAGACAAGTGTCAATCTGGATCCCTCACTCTCTGAGATACCAGGCACTGGGGGGCGGAGTTTGGCAAAATTGGTCCTGCCTCCAGTGCCGCCCCCCTCCCCCGCACTGGCCTGTTCCTGAAGTCCCATCGCGTTGGTGATGGCAGAAAAATTGTGACCCCCCAGTTTCTCCTCCCCTCACTGGGTGTATCAAACCCCTCTGTTCGGGCTGTCCTCACAGCCCCCGGGTGGGCTGGCCTGTCCTGCCCCACAGTCTCCTGGCCTCCTAGGTGCTTGGCTGGGATTCAGAACCTCATGCCTTAAAGGATCCCAGTCTACAGGACCCGGTTCTGGAAAAGAGGCACTCTGCCCATCTGCCCTGCTGACAGAGGGCCACTGGCTGGTGCCTGCAGGCCACTGGCACTTTCTCCAGGTGCCTGGGGGGAGGAGAGCCAGTCCAGGGGCCTGGAAACATATGAGTGGTTCAGTCAGTTAAGCGTCTGATTTTGGCTCAGGTCATGATCTCACAGTTCATGGGGTCCAGCCCCGGGTCGGGCTCTGTGCTGACAGCTCAGAGCCTGGAGCCTGCTTCAGATTCTGTCTCCTTCTCTCTGTCCCTCCCTGGCTTGTGCTCTTTCTTTCTCTCAAAAGTAAATAAACATTAAAATGACACTTTAGGAATGAAATGTTATTTTTAATGCTAAATAACATCATTAATCAACAAATGAACATCTGTTTTTGTTACATCCTAAACCAAAACCTCCTGCACTCCTTCTTTTTGTCTGTTTTCTTTGATTTCTTTAACACCATTTGTGGAAGAACTTACTTCACCTCACTGTCATCTTCCTTCACACCTCCTGCACGTGCCTCTTACACGCACACGCACACACACACACACACACACACACACACACTCCAAGTCTTCATATTTTATAAAACAGATTTGTAAAGGAGAGCCACACTTGTTTTTTGCCAGTGGTAATTATCCACCTACGAACTATTTCAGAATATTTTTGTGACCTCTCCCAACTACATTTCTGACCTCTCATAGACTAATGGGCCCAGCCGCTTGTCTCCGAGGTAATTGTTTCCTCTTTCACAGTTGTCACCGTGACTAAGCCATGTGATGGACTGCTTGTTGACATTGCTTCCATTTGGTGCGAGTTTTTTCAAGATCCTCCGGCTGGAACTATGTATTTTTATGGTTAAATTTGTTGTCTTTACAGGTTTTATCTTTGGTTAGAGTTTTTAAAGTTATAGAATGATTTACAGCCTATAATTCGGCCAACCCTAACCCCGAGTTGAAAGGGAGCAAGATGTGCTGTAATTTTGTGGGATGTTTCTCCTGTTGGAGTGGAGCGCCGAGTGATGAAGCGGTACGGAGGACCAGGAATACTGACTTTTGTGCTTGGGGCCAAGGAGGAAGGCCACACGCTGACTGCTTAGTCCTCTTTCTTACCTATCGCTTTATATCTCAAGTGGAAACCGTATCAAGGTTTTGATCAGACATTTAGATTAATTATTTAAGCCATGTCATTGACTACCTACTACTCAAGTATTCCGTGACTCTTTGACACGATATCCATGCATGTCATGCTTCACTGAAAAACTATAAAGACAGGGGCACCTGGGTGGCTCAGTTGGTTAAGCATCCGACTTCAGCTCTGGTCATGATCTTGTGGTCTGTGAGTTCGAACCCTGCATTCAGCTCTGTGCTGATGGGTCAGAGCCTGGAGCCTGCTTCAGATTCTGTGTCTCCCTCTTTCTCTGCGTGCCCCCCCCACTCATGCTCTGTCTTTCAAAAATAAATAAACGTTAAGAAAATTAAAAAAGAAAAGAAAAAATATAAAGACAAATCATGGCATTTGGAAAGAGTATCATATTAAAGCAGTTGCTCCGAAACACAGGACGTGGAACATGTCTAAAGAGATAGCTCAAGAAGAGAGGGCTTCATGGCTATGTATTTAAGTGGCTGTGCATACTGTATCTTCCTCTTAAAGATTTTCACTGAGTATCTGCACGGTAAAGTGCCTGGAAAAACAGTCAGTTAAAGAAATCTGCTAAGTGGTTTAATCCAATGTTGTCTCAAACTTAAGAAACCCTGAAAGTTTTTCTCAAAAGATCTATGAATATTTAATGGGGTTAGTGTTCTGTGGGACACATTTGATGAAATTTTCACTACCGAATTGATAAAACAGTCATGTGGAATCTGACTGCAGATGTAAATCACTGAACCAGCGTGTGAATTAAAAAGACAGTCAGGAAGAAAGTCATAATTTGGCAGTAGGTCCAAGCAGAATGCCAGAATGCAAAGGAGGAAAGAAACAGGCTTCCAGCAGCATGGATAGTAAGATGTTGATAATATCCCTTGTTTCCAAATTAAGCAATTTATATTCTTATCAGAGTTTCATTGGAATGAGACATTGGAACTCTGGCTCTAAGCCCTCTGTCAGCATCAGTCATTACATGACATGTGGGGAAATATCTAACTATATGCAGAAGGAGGGCCCCAACCAAATAATGAACTCCTGGCTGTTTTTTTGAGCCTACAAAGCTTGCAAAATTAATTCTCAAAGGATGGAAGCCAGTGTTCCAAATTTTGAAAAACAGGTACCAGATTTAAATTTAAATGATCCTTGAATGTTAGGGCTGGAAAGATGTTAGAGATCACAGTCCCATGGCCTCTGTATACAGAAAGTAAAACCTACGCTCTGAGAAGTCATCAAAGGAGTCAACATGATAAGCGCTGGGCCCAAGTTCCAACCAAGGTGTTTGAGGTCCAAGTTTGCTTTTTACCCCACCCTTTTCTGCTGCTTAGTCAGTATCGGTCAATGGGTCTTTTCCACCCAGATTATCAAATGGTGGACAGCGAAATATGCAGCTGGACAGAGATTATTTTATTCCAAGAGGCTGTGTCTCACTGCAAAAATTTGCAATGAAGACATGAGACAGTCATCGGAATTATTCAACATCCTTCTTTGTTCTGGAGAAATAAGATCAAGCATTTGAGTGTGTACTGCCAGCTTATCCATAAAACAACACTAAGAGCTTTATCACCCACCAGCAGACGGCTGGTGTCATTAGGGAAAGGAAAGGGGTATTATGGGAAGAGGTCAGCACATGGGCAACAAATCATCAGGATCAACAGGCTCTGACATCATTCTTTTCTTTCCATTATTTTTTCTTTCTTTTTTTTTCTTAGAGAAAGAGAGAGCATGAGTTGGGAGGAGTGGACGAGAGAGAGAATATCCCAAGTATGCTTCACATTCATTGTGGAGCCTGATGTGGAGCTCGATCCCATGACCCCAGGATCATGACATGAGCCAAAACCAAGAGTCAAATGTTCAACCAACTGAGCCACCCAGGTGTTCCTGCTTTCCATATTCTTTTTTTTTTTAAATTTTTTTAATGGTTTTTATTTATTTTTGAGAGACAGAGACAGTGAGAGCAGGGGAGGGTCAGAGAGAGAGGGAGACACAGTATCCGAAGCAGGCTCCAGGCTCTGAGCTAGCCATCAGCACAGAGCCCGACGCGGGGCTCGAACCCACGAACTGTAGATCATGACCAGAGCCGAAGGCAGACGCTTAACTGACTGAGCCACCCAGGCGCCCCTGCTTTCCATATTCTTAAAGAAAAAATGTTTGGGGCACCTGGGTGGCTCAGTCTATTAAGCATCCTACTTCAGCACAGGTCATGACATAGCTGTTCATGAATTTGAGCCCCATGTAGGGCTCTGTGCTGACAGCTCACAGCCTGGAGCTTGCTTCAGATTCTGTTTCCTTCTCTCTCTGCTCCTTCCCCACTCACGGTCTGTCTCTGTCTCTCAAAAATAAATAAATGTTTAAAAACATACAAAATGCTTTTCTAATTGATAAGGAAACAACTATTCAATGACACGTGTTTAGGCATGGTAGCAGGGGGAGCCACTGAATGGGGTTTTGCAGTTGGAGAGAGACACTAGATTTAACTCTGGCTCCAATAAGGACCATGGGATGTATACCCATGGTGTAGGATGGGGGTCAGCAGATAGAAAATTAATAAGAGGAGGCCAGAGGGATAAGATATTAAGGCTGGTCAAACACCAAAGATAGGTGATTTTTCTTGTCCAAAATGAATTCTACAAAGACACAGAGGAAAGCCCAAGTGGGGCTGATTTGAGCAGAGGGCTCAGAGGATTAATGATGGGCTGTGGAGGGATAGCCTTTATGACTATGCCTCACCCTCATTTACACCCTTACCTGCATAGTTGCAATAGTCTTTGAGGTAAGTTTCTTGCATGGCGTATGGTGATACTCTGCACTCTGACGTCCTTAGCACCTGGAATCATCCTCACATCCAGGGAGATGCTCCTCTAATGCCCTGGCCCTGCACTGCCTGGACCTCAACTCCCATGATTCCCCTCACCAGCCCCCACATCCTCTTGCTCACATCGAATTACACACGTGTGGCTTTTACCACTACAACTGAAATGAGACTGTTTTCTCAAAAGGACTGGTAACTTAAAAAAAAAAAGTAACTTCTATTTTTATCCAAGTTAAACATGTCCGTGGTGTCAAAAGCTGAATGTATGAATGCAAAATATATAAGGTCATAATAAAAACAGGTGCCCTGACCTATTCTTTCTGGTCCTTGGAGGGCAAATACCTTCTACTCTAAAACCCTTTTAACTTTTTACTTCCATATTTTTGAAGACTGTACTTAAAGAATTCCTTATATTTTTTTTCAATTTTAGTCATTATTTTCTATTATGAAATGTGAGGATTTAGTTTCTTGCTGTCTGCCTCCCAACACACACACACACACACACACACACACACTCACACACATACACACACACTCACACACACTGTGTCCACTTTTTACAGCTCAGTGTAGTTCTAGCACAAGTTAGATACTCAGAGATCATGACCTGAGCCGAAGTCAGCTGCTTAACTGACTGAGCCACCCAGGCGCACCCGAAGTAAATTCTTAAATGAGGTAATTAATTCCAGGGAAAATGAAAACTGTTAATGACTATAGAGTGTTGTTTGTAGCTGAGGTTATGGTATATTGTGAGTCCATTTTCTTCTTTTGACAATTTTTCTTGAAGTATAACTGATATACAAGAAAATTGGGCCTACATAATGTATGCAATGTGATGAGTTTGGAGTTGTGTATATATCTGTGAAGCCATTCCCACGCTCTAGGTAATGAACATTTCGTCACCTCCATACTTAATGTGAGATCTACTCCTAATAATACTGAACCGTTAGCTACAGCCCCTATGTCGTACGGTGGATCTCCAACACTAATTCATCCTGCATAACGGGAACTTCCTCCCGATACCAACTCCCTTTTTCCACCGCCCCTCAGTCCCTGCCAACCACCCCCATTTTCCTTCTTATACAGTTTTCATTTTCCCTGGAATTAATTACCTCATTTAAGAATTTACTTCGGGTGCGCCTGGGTGGCTCAGTCAGTTAAGCAGCTGACTTCGGCTCAGGTCATGATCTCGCAGTTCGTGAGTTTGAGCCCCGCGTCAGACTCTGTGCTGACAGCTCAGACCCTGGAGCCTGCTTTGGATCCTGTGTCTCCTTCTCTCTCTGCCCTTCTCCTGCTCACACTGTCTCTCAAAAATAAATACACATTAAAAAATTAAGAAAAAGAAAAAATTTACGTCGATCTCTCTGTACTAATAACTGAATCATCCCGAGAGTCTCTGACTCAGGAAAAACCTTTCCTTCACATCAAACATGATAGATAATCTGCCACTTTGCCCTTGAGGAGCCGTTCTTTGCCTTGATGTAATTTGTATGTGTTGTTTTCTGCCCAGCGGTCCTATAGGGACTTCCTTTCATCCTGGGAACCCTCTCTTTCTGAATTGCATGCCATCTTTTTCTTATTTTTCTTTGTTTTTCTGGTGGAGCCCATTCTCCAGGAGGTTGCAGGAGGGGGAAAAAAGGCATAAGAGGCAAAAATCTTAAGACCTTGTGTGTTTGAAAATATCTTCACCGTAGCTTTAGGCCTGGTTCCCAGCTGGTTTAGAAATCCTTCTTTCTCATTGTGTTGCAGCCTGCCCCCTCCAGCTCACTGTAGAGACGTTCTGTAGTGTTCTGGTCTCCGAGTCCCTGCATGTGAGCTTTATTTTTCCCATTTTGTAAACTGTTAGGCCTTCGTTCTGCCCATATTGTTCTGAAATTTCACAGTGAAAAACTGTCAGGGGGTTTCTTTCCATTTATTGTGCTAGGTGTTCAGGAGGCCATTTCTGCATGGAAATTCATTCCTCTTGATCTAAAAATGCTCTTGAATTATTTTTGATGTCTATTTATTTTTGAGAGAGAGAGAGAAAGAGACAGAGTGTGTGTGTGTGGGGGGGTGCAGAGAGAGAGGCACACACACAGAATCTGAAGCAGGCTCCAGGCTCTGAGCTGTCAGCACAGAGGCCGACGCAGGGCTCGAACCCACAAACTGTGAGATCATGACCTGAGCCAAATTCGGACACTTAACAAACTAAGCCACCCAGGTGCCCCACTTTTTAAAAAACATTTTTTAATCTTTATTTATTCTTGAAAGGGAGAGAGAAAGATAGAGACAGAGATAGAGTGCAAGTTGGGGGGAGGAAGAGAGAGGGAGACAGGATCTGAAGCAGGTTCCAGGCTCTGAGCTGTCGGCACGGAGCCCGATGCAGGTCTCGAACTCACAGACTGCAAGATCATGACCTGAACTGAAGTAGGATGCTTCACCAACTGAGCCACCCAGGCGCTCCAAGGCACCCCAATTTTTAATGAAATATCCTCCTTTCATTTTTTTCCCCTTCTGGTTTCTGGAACTCCTGTGGAAACTTCCTGGTTAATCTTCTGATTTTCTTACTCTTTTCCCTCCTATTTCTCATCTCTTTCATTTTTGATCTAATTCCTCAGAATTGTCCTCAATCTTACCTATCAAGCCTCCTCTTTCATTTTATTGCATCCTTCATCATTTTTAATTTCTTCGAGTGCTTTCTTGTTCTCTGAATGCTTTTTATTTGTTCAAATGGTATTCTCTTCTTCCTTCATGAACACAGGATCTCCTCATACCTTAGTGAGAATCTTCATTCTAGAGTTCCCAGGTGTTCCTTTGCTCCCCACACTGTTTCCTTCGAATTAATTTTGTTGGTTTATTTTGGCCTCTGTCTTCCATGGAGAACCTCCCCTCAACTACATGATCCTCGGCTGCCTTTTCAGTTTAGTGAGGGCCCAACGAGCCAGCTGGAAATTGCACGCATGGCTGGGGCTTGTCACCGGACGGACCTCTGGGGAAGGTGCCCCTGTTTTACTGACTAATGTTCCCTTCTTACTCTTTGTAGGTCTTTTACCTTAATGAGCCTCTTCACGGAGGACGATCACACCTGCCAGGGATGGGGAAGCTAAATGATGGGGGGAGGGTGTCAGACTCCCTTTTCAATATAGAACCTGTCATTCATTACCTCTGCTTCAGGTAGGCACCCTGCCTCCACCCTCCCGTACTCTGGTTGTCTCTGGGGACAGGCCCACTCTGGCGGATGTAACCCCTCTAGAAAGTAAGCCTCTCTGGTCTTTGGTGGGCCAAGGGGAGAGACCAGAGAATCCTGGAGACGAATTCTCTCGTGCCAGCTCTCTACCGCTCTGTACCCCCATCCCCGGAAATAGCTGGTGCTTCCGATTTCGAGCTTTCCCAAGCTTCTATTAAATGAATTGCTCGTTTCTTTTTGACATTCCTTCTTCTGCTTGCCACGTCTGTCACTCGGTCCTGCTGCAGGCTTAAGGGCAGCTTTCGGCAAAACATATGCTCGCTCTATTAGCTGAGGTGATTCCAGATGAGCTCTTATGGGTTCTAGAAATTTTAGAACTTTTTCCCCTAATGTGGTTGAAGTGTATATGCACCACAGTGAGGGTTGAGCAATTTCAAAAACACACACAGTGCCCTGTACCGATTCCCCCGGAAGCATGGACGGATTCACGTGCAATTCAGAATGGCAAGAGACACACGCCCTCACCAGCCATCTCATCAAAGAGATAGGTTCTTGGGGCGCCTGGGTGGCTCAATCGGTTAAGCATCCGACCTCAGCTCAGGTCACGATCTCACGGTTTCTGGGTTCGAGCCCCGCATCGGGCTCTGTGCTGACAGCTGGCTCAGAGTCTGGAGCCTGCTTCAGATTCTGTGTGTGGCTCTTTCTCTGACCCTCCCCTGCTCCTGCTGTCTCTCTCTCTAAAATAAATAAAGAACAGTAAAATAAAAAATTTAAAAAAAGAGAGAGATAGATTCTTTACCAGGGGTGTTACGACCTCTATGTTAGGATGTGGAAAATGAGTAGGAATGGCCTGGCTGTTTGTTTTAGTTTCTTTTTAGTGTTTATTTAATTTTGAGAGAGAGAAAGAGAGACAGAGCACAAGTGGAGGAGGGGCATAGAAGGAGGGAGACAGAATCTGAAGCAGGCTCCAGGCTCTGAGCTGCCAACCCAGCTCTGGGGGCCTGAACCCACAAACCATGAAATCATGACCTGAGCCGAAGTCAGATGCTTAACCAACTGAGCCACCCAGGCAGCCCTGTTTGCTTTTTTTTTTTTTTAAAGCTTATTCTTCACTTTATTTAATGGAGAGAAGGAAAAATGATTTGCTGGTTTAGAAATTGTGTTTAATAAAATCTGAATAGCTATGAACAGAAATCATTTTCTTCCTTAACTTCAGCCTCATAAACATGCTACGGCCCTAAGAGTGTAAAATAACCCCAGCAGAAATGAGACCTCACACTTGCAGTGATGAATGACCTCATAATCGGAAAATCTCAGATCATCAAAGCCAGCATTTTTCTTGTAAAAGGTTCACCGGGGTGAAGTTATTCGTCAAAATCTATTTTGCTCGGCGCTGACATTGTTCTAATATAAAATTCAGAAATAATTAAGCATTTGTCAGGCATCATTTGTTTTTCAATTATGCAGGTGGATGTGAGCCTGGAGTCTGTTGCCTGTAAAAGTATCTGACATTGACACTGACATCAGCCAGTTATTGCTTCACGTTGGGTTGCAGAAGGATAGCGTGTTATACATTACGGAGCACTAAACGTGCAGTGAGGTAGTCTGTCCAACAGTAAAGTTGTTTCCTGCACTTTAAGCTACTTTGTGCTTATGAGGTAAGGCCCCTGTGGATCTGAGGTCCTGTTCTCTCCTCCTGTAGCATACGTTTCTGGAAGCCCTGTGATGATCCTGTGTGAGATTTACTGAGCACTTACTACATGCCGCTCTCTGGGCGAACGGCCTTAAGCGCATTCTTTTAGTCAAATGTCACAGCCACCCTATTATTGTCATTTGCCAGATATCTGGAGGCAGCCACTATGTGAAAAACAAAAGTTCTCTTTTCCCAAACTCAGCTCTACTCTCTAGAAGTATTCCCTTTTAACATTAAAGCAATTTTTAAAAAAGTATCTACCATACATGGTACCTGATTCCCTTCTCCAAGAGGGGAGGTATTTAACTCACATTACCTGTCATTGAATGTCTCTCCAGTTTTGTTGGTTATACTTTTTGTGGCTTTTCTGTTGACTATGTTAATAACTTAAATAGTACCCTCCCAACGCCCAACCTTATTTCTCCGTGACTGGCTGACCTCTGGTTCTTAGATCCTAGCTTTTCATTGATTTGGGATGGAGACTGTGGGAGAGGTCTATTGCCATGCTCCCAAACAGCATTAAATAAATATTTTTTAAATCAGCTTTTTAATTTATTTTAGAAAGGCTTTAGATTTATAGAAAATTTTAAATGATAATAGAATTCGCATATACCCTATGCCCAGTTTCCTCTCTTGGTATCTAATATTAATATGGTAGACTTGTTACAATTAACAAGCCAATATTGATGTATTATTATTATTAACTAAAGTCCATTCCATGCTTTCTTCAGATTTTTTCACTTGTGCCCTAATGTTTTTTTCCTCTTCTGGGATCCCATCCAAGTTTGTACATTCAATTGTCATGTCTCCATAGGTGCCTGTTGGCTGTGGCAGTTTCTCAGAGTTTCTTTGTTCTTGATGACCTTGACAGTTTGAAGGAGATTGATTGACAAGTATAGCTGACCCGTGAACAAATAAATTATTCAGGTTTGAACTGTGCAGATCTGCTTATCTTTGGATTTTTTTTTTTTTTGAGAAAGTGCTCTATATGTACTTTCTCTTCCTTATGGTTTTCTTTTCTTTCTTCCTCCCTCTTTTCCCCCCTCCCTCATTTTTTACTTCCTTCCTCCCTCCTCCCCTCTCTCTTTCATTTTTCTTTTCTTCCTTCCTTTTTTTCATTCTCTCTCTCTTTCTTTCCCTCCTCCCTCCCTTCCTTCCTTTTTTTTTTTTTTTTTGAGTAGGCCCATGACCCATGGGGGCTCGAACTCATGACCCCAACATCAAGAGTCTTATGCTCTACTGCCTGAGCCAGCCAGGTGTCCCTCTTCTTTATGGTTTTCTTAACAACATTTTCTTTTCTCCAGGTTACTTTATTGTAAGAATATAGTATCTAGTACATATAACGTACAAAATATGTGTAATTAATTCCTTATGTTATTGGTAGGGCTTCTGGCCAACAGTAGGCTATCAGTAGGTAAACTTTTGGGGGGAGTCAAAGCTATAAAACTATATGCAGATTCTTGTTGCAGGGGATTGATATTCCTAACCCCCGGTTTGTTCACGGGTCAATTGTAGCATTAAGGAGACCCTAACCGTTTTTTGGAGTTTTAGCTATTTTGTACAATGTCCCTCAACTAGGATTTGTCTGACATTTTCCTTATAATTAGACTTGGGGTTATGGGCATTTGAACTGGAAGAGATAAAGTGCCATTTTCATCATGTCATATCATAATACATACTGTCAACATGACTTTTCATGGATGACATTGACATTGAGATTTCTGCGTCAGATTTCTCAGCTGTAAAGTTACTATTTTTCCTTTTTGCCATATAGTCCTCTTTGGAAGGAAGGTACTCTGGGCAGCCCACACTTAAGGAGTAGGAGTATCTACATCAATGATTTGAGATTTCTCTTTAGGGGAGATTTGTCTCTTCTCTTTTGTTTATTTATTTAATCACTTATTTATTTCATATGGACTCATGGGTATGTATTTTATAATATGGGTTACAATCCAGTGCTACTTTATTTAGTTTTTCTCATTGCTCCCTTTTGGGCTATTGGCTATTCCCTCAGTTGGCTCCTTTCACTTTGACATGGCCCCTTCCTGTGGAGTTTTGGTTGGTTGGTTTGGCTTTTGAACACTTCCTTACTTCCTGGTACCACAAGATGTTCCTGGCTCATCTTGGATATTTTTTGCCCCGGTCCTAAAATCGGCCATTCTCCAGAGAACCCTGGTTCTTTTTACTGGAGATGACGACTAGAAACCAAGCTACAGGTGCTAACTATGCTATTGTGACTGAGGTATCATTAGTTTCTAGGCCCCCTCAGCTGACACAGCAAGGAAATACATGTGGTTATACAAACCTTTGTACATATACAAATCTGTAAATATTCTATTTATAACCATCTGTATATGACGTGAAACGTGAATTCATATTATTGTCTCCAATGCCATTACCACATGGCTCTCCCTTTGCTTAACTGTAAAATCCCACCTCCGAGGTTAGGAATCTGACCACCACCACCCACTATCCATGTACGTCCTTGTTCATTTCCCATACATGTGTGAATCAGTATCAGAATTGTTAGCCGTATCCCCATGAGGAACAACTTTATCAGTTAGCCATGTACCATGATTTTGCACAGCTCCTTTTACTTGAGTCTTACTGAGTCTGTTTCCTAAGTGACTTATGCCACCATTTTCCCCACCACTTTCTTCAGAGAGGCTGTTTCAGATATTTATAAAACAATAATATCACAGTTGACCCTTGAACAATATCGATTTGATTGCACAGGTTTGAGCTGCTTTGTATATTTTTGATACATGCTTTTTATCAGATATGTGTTTTGCAAATATTTTCTTCCAGATTGTGGCTTGTCTCTTTACTGTCTTAATAATGTCCTTTTCAGAGCATAAGTTTTTAATTTTAATAAAGTACAATTTATCAATGGTTTCTTTCATGGATTATGGATCTAATTGCGTGTTGGATCTAAAAATTTACCACCCAATCCAAGACCACCTAGATTTTCTTCTTTGTTTTCCTCAAGCAATTTTATTTTATTTAGTAAAATTTTTTAAATGTTTATTTATTTTTGAGAGGGAGAAAGGCAGAGCATGAATGGGAGGAGGGCAGAGAGAAAGGGAGACACAGAACTGAAGCAGGCTTCAGACTCTGAGCTCTTAGCAGAGCCTGATGTGGGGCTCAAACTCATGAACTATGACATCATGACCTGAACCAAAGTTGGACACAACTGACTGAGCCACCCAGGCGCTCCATCTTTAAGAGATTTCATAGTTTTTGTTGTTTACATTGAAGCCTATTATCAATTTTAAGTTAATATTTGTGAAAGATTTAAAGTCTCTAGGTAGTTTTTTCTTTTCTTTTTTATTTGAGATGGATATTTAAGTACTCTAGAGTCATTTGTTGAAGACATTCTCCATTGAATTGCTTTTGCTCCTTTGTCAAAGGTGGGTTGACTCTATATATGGTTCTCCATTTCCTGTAGAAGGTGTTCTGTCTTTCAACATTAGGTATGATGCTATGTAGGGCTTTGTAGATACTCTCCTTGAACTTGAGGTAATTTTTCTCTATCCTACTTTACTAAGTTTTTATCATGAATGGGTGTTGGATTTTGTCAAATGCATTTTCAGAATCAGTTTATATGATCACACGTTTTTTCTTCTTTAGCTCATTGTTGTGGTGGATTACACTGATTGGTTTATAAAATGTTGAACCAACCTTGCATGCTTGCAATAAATCCCACTTGGTTGTGTTATATAATTTTTATATGTCATTGGATTTGATTTACTAACATTTTGTTGAGTGTTTTTGCATTTATGCCATGAGAGATATTGGTATGTAGTTTTTATTTTTTGTAATGTCTTTTATCAGAGAAATGTTGGCCTCATAGAATGAGTATAATTTTTAAAGAAATATTCATTTATTTATTTTGAGAAAGAGAGGGAGAAGAGAGCATGAGCAGGGAGAAGGGTAGAGAGAGAGGGAGAGAGGGAATCCCAAACAGACTGCACGCTAAGCCCAACATAAGACTCACTCTCACTAACCGTGAGATCATGACCTGAGCTGAAATCAAGACTTGGCCACTTAAACTGACTGACCCATCCAAGTGCCCCACTATAATTTCTCTTTAAATGTTTAGTGGAATAACTAGAAAACTCTATGAGCCTGGTGCTTCCTTTTTTTGGAAGGTTATTCATTATTGATTTCTTTAATATATAGTCATTCAAATATCTATTTCTCTGCATGTAACTTTTGGCAGTTTTGTTGAAAGCTGGACATTTTGTATTGTGTACTAGGAACTGAAGGAAATAGGCCTTTACTGTGAGGATATGTTAATTTGGCTAACATTAAAATTAGAATAAATACACAGTTTACATATTTATGCATAAAAGCTGCAAAATGCAAAGCTTCAAAGATTTCCTATTATCACTAAAGTGCTTCCTTTAGCCTGGCAGGCAAAGGCTTCCATATTTTAGCTTCAACCTAACTTTTCTTTCTTTCTTTTTTTTTTTAATGTTTTTATTTGAGAGAGAGAGAGAGAGAGAGAGAGAGAGAGAGACAGCGTGAGCAGGGGAGGGCCAGAGAGAGGGGGGGACACAGAATCTGAAGCAGGCTCCAGGCTTTGAGCTGCCAGCACAGAGCCTGACGCAGGCTCAAAGCTATGAAGTGTGAGATCATGACCTGAGCCAAAGTCAGACACTTAACCAACTGAGCCATCCAGGCCCCCCTCAACCTAACTTTGCAACTTTTTCTTTTAATAATAATAATGTTATTATTTATAGAGTACTTGCTATTTATAACTATTTAACACAATATCACTGCAAGCTATATATACGTATGTCCATTTTACAGATGTGAACTCAAGATATGGAGAAGTGGAAGAAATCTCTATGGTCACATAGATAATAAATGACTAAGCGAGAGCTGGATCCTATATCTATCTCTTTCTGAATCTCTTGCTTTTTCTCATTAGATTTCAGTTTTTATTGCTTTTATCAAGCCCTCTAGTTGACCTAGTCAAATTTGTCTGTTCGTCACCCCCAAGCGTGCTAGTGGGCCAGGCTGTTCCCCTTGAACGCCTGAGCTGCCTGCATCAGTGATAGAATGGCCAACTAAAGTATTTTAAGTAGTAAAGGCTGGGGCGCCTGGGTGGCTCAGTCAGTTAAGCGGCCAACTTCGGCTCAGGTCATGATCCCACAGTTTGTGGCCCACGTTGGGTTCTGTGCTGACGGCTCAGAGCCTGGAGCCTGCTTCTGATTCTGTGTCTCCCTCTCTCTGACCCTCCCCTGCTCTCACTCTGTGTGTGTCTGTCTCTCAAAATTAAATAAATGTTAAAAAAAATAAATAGTAAAGGCATAGTTATGTCACATAACAGACAATTTGGAGGGGAGCTGTCCCAGAGTTGACAGAATGACTCTGCAGTATCACCAGTGACCCAGACTTGTTCATGCCTGCATGTTACTACCTTAATTGTCATGGTGATGCCACCCATAATGTTCCCTAGAGGGCTGATTCGGCTTACAGAATTACACCTTCATAGAACAGGAATCCGAGCGAGCAAGGAAGGGCGTGGGGCAAATAGCAAGACAGTATTTCCCAGAATTTGAGCAAAATTACCCTGAACCCATCCCGAGATCCATCAACCACAAAAACAATGGGATTACTGTAAGACATGACTTCTCTTCCAGAATGAGCACATTGCTGTCCAAACGTATTCAGGGGTCTAGAAGCAATGAGGAAGGGGAGAATGACTTTGGAGGCAAATCTCTGGGATGCCAGACCATCCATCCTTTAATGTCCAGATCAAGCACTCTTCCCTGCCCCCGTGATCTCACTGGACCAGGCAGCTTGATCTCTTTTTCCACAGAATTTTCATATGTATCATCTCTCCAGGTGATCAACTTTGAATTGCTCTTTGTTAAGTTGTTAAATCGTCTGGTATTATGAGTTATCTTTTTAAGCCTATATCTATTCAAAAATATCTTACAAGTGTCTTGTGGATGCAGGCTATGTGTTACACATTGGTTCTTCTCCAACACACCTAGTTAATGGTGGACACACTAAACGTTTGCTGGGTCACAGAGTGTGGTCTGGCCAGCAAAATCCCCTGATAGGCTACATCTGTATAGTTCCTTATTGCTTGGATATCTAGACTCCTCGTTTCTCTCTTCTCAATCCATAGAAGAAGGGACTTGAGAAAATAAGTAGTTCTGAAAATGATGAATATATAATATTGTTTTTGTAACACATGATATGCAGAGTGAGTAACGGTAGACCTTGAAACCAGAGTGCAGTCTTAAGTCCAGGGAAGTCTCATCCATGAGCAAGTGGCTTTGTCATACGGCATCTTACCTTCTATTGTAAAAGACTTCTAGAAAAAGAAGGAAGACGAAAGCATTTTCCACTCATCACTTTGATGGTGTTATTTGACACATTGAGATAATGATACCAGTTAAGAAGAAATACTGGGAATCCAGCAGACCAAGTTGTTGGCTGAAGGGCTATATTTTGGGTGTAAAAACGCAATTGTGGTTTTTCAAAATTCCAAGCACACTTGGATAAGACAGGCTGAGGGAGCAGCAGGATTATAGGCTGTTTCACAGTGTAGTCAGTGGGATGGAGGAGGAGAGAGAGGAAAGACTAGGGCACGGGGTGGAGGATGGTGTTAAGACGCTCAGCCTACTCCTGGGATCTGAGTAATCTGCTTGGTGTTCATTTCTTGTAAGATCATCCAGGACAGTAACTGTTTCCACTTCCATAAAATACATCAGAACTTTATTCAATCTGAAGGAGAAAAACTGCCTATTACTACTTTATATTAGATACTGTACAGGGTAATTTACAAACATGATTCTTTTTTAATTCTTCTAACAACCTCCCCCCCGCCCCCGCCAATAAGTGTTATTACCACCATTGTTCCGGTGGAGAAATTTATAGTGAAATTGCAGATCTAAGGTTCTTCCTCACAGAGTCTAAAACCTGAGTTCTTCCTCCATCTATCCTAGTGCAGTTGTTCCCAGTGTTGGCTTAGGTTAGAATCATCTGGAAGCTTTAAATGCTCCTGACACCAGGCCATGTCTCAGGTCAACTTACAAGTATATCTCATTCTGTTGCCCTCTGCTATATTGTGCTTTCAAATGCTGTTTAAGTTTATTTATTTATTTTGAGAGAGCGAGAGCGAGAGAGGGTGCACCAGCATGGGAGAGGGAGAGAGAGAATCCTAAGTAGGCTCTGCACCACCAGCATGGAGCCCAGTGCAGGGCTCGATCCCACAAACTAGGAGATCATGACCTGAGCTGAAACCAAGAGTCAGAAGGTTAACCAACTGAGCCACCCAGGTGCCCCAGATACTGTGTTTATTTATGAATTGAAAGTTTGTGGCAATACGGCGTTGAGCGAGTCAATTGGCATTTGCTCGCGTCACATCTCTGTGTTACATTTTGGTAATTCTTGCAATATTTCAAATTTTTTCATCTTGCAGTACTTCAAATTATTATATTTGTTATGATGATCCGTGGTCAGTAATCCTTGGTGTTACTATTGTGTTTTGAGGTACCACAAAGCGTATCCATATAAGACAGTAAACTTAACTGATAGATATTGTGTGTGTTCTGACTGTTTCACTGACCATTTTCCTCCCTGTCTCCCTCCTTGGGCTTCCCTAGTCCCTGAGACACGACAATCTTGAATTGAGGCCAATTAATAACCGAACAATAGCCTCTGAGTGTTCAAGTGAAAGGAGATGCTGCAAGTTTCTTACTTTAAATCAAAAGCTAGACAAGATTCAGCTCAGTGAGGAAGACATATTGAAAACTGATATAGGCTGAAAGCTGGGCCTCTTGTCGGTTAGTCAAGTTGTGAATGAAGGGGAATTAAAAGTGCTACTCCAGCATCCACGTAAATGATGAGAAAGCAAAACAGCCTTATTATTGATGTGGAGATGGTTTTAGGGGTCTGGATAGAAGATCAAACCAACCACAACATTCCCTTCGGCCAAAGCCTTAATCCACAGTAAGGTCCTAACTCTCTTCAGTTCTGTGAAAGCTGAGAGAGGTGAGAAAGCTCCCAGAGGCAAGTCTGAAGCCAGCAAACGTTGGTTCATGAGGCTTAAGGAAAGAAGCCGTCCATCTCCGTAACATAAAAGTGCAAGGGGAAGCAGCAAGTGCTCATTAGAAGCTGCAGCACGTTCTCCAGAAGACCCAGCCCGGCAGTCACCCAGGGTGGCTACACTGAACAACAGAGTTTTTATGTAGACAAGGCAGCCTCCTATTGGGAGAAAATGTCGTGTAGGACCTTCGTAGCTGGAGAGGCGAAGTCAATGCCTGGCTTCGAGGCACAGGCTGACGCTCTTGTTGGGGCTGATGCCGCTGGTGACTTTAAGCTGAAGCCAATGCTCATTTACCGTAGCAAAACTCCTCGGGCCCTTATGAACTGTGCTAGATCTACTCTGCCTGCGCTCTCTAGAGGGAACAACAAAGCCTGGATGATGGCAAATCTGCTGACAACATGGTTGGCTGAATATTTGAAGCCCACTGTTGAGACCTACTGGTCAGGAGAAAAGATTGCTTTCAAAATACGTACCTGGTCACAAAGAGCTCGGATGGAAATGGCCAATGAGATTAGTGTTGTTTTCATGCCTATTAACACAATATCCATTCTGCAGCCCATGGATCAAGGAGTCATTTCCACTTTCAAGTCTTATTAGTTAAGAAATAGATTTCCTATGGTGATAGATGCCATAGACAGTGATTCCTTGGATGGAGCTGGACAAAGTCAATTGAAAACCTTCTGGAAAGGACTCACCCATCTAGATGCCATTCAGAATGTTCATCATTCATAGGAAGAGGTTAAAGTATCAACATGAACAGGAGTTTGAAAAAAGTTGATTCCAGCCCTCACAGATGACGTGGAAGGGTTCAGGATTTCAGTGAAGGAGGTAACTGCAGGTGTGATGGAAACAGCAAGAGAACTTGAGGGAGAAGCAGAGCCTTGGGGTGCCTGGGGGGCTCAGTTGGTTAAGCACCAGGCTCTTGGTTTTGGCTCAGGTCCTGATCTCATGTTTTGTGAGATTGAGCCCTGCGTCGGGCGCTGAGCTAACCGTGAGAAGCCTGCTTGGGATTCTCTCTCTGCCTTTCTCTCTCTGCCCCTCCCCCACTCATGTGCACAGGCTCTTGCTCTCTCTCAAAATAAATAAATAAACATTTAAAAGAAGGAAATAGAGCCTGAAGATGAGACTGGATTGCTGCAATCTCATGATAAAACTTGAAGGATGACAGTTGCCTCTCATGAGTGAGCAAAGAAAGTCGTTTCCTGAGATGAGAGCTTCTCTTGGTGACAGTGCTGTGAAGACTGTTGAACTGACAACCAAAGATTTAGAATGTTCTGTAAACTTGGTTGATAAAGAGGTGGCAGAATTGGAGAAGATAGACTCTAATTCTGAAAGAAGATCTCCTGTGAGTAAAAGGCTATCAAACAGCATCACAAGCTACAGAGAAATCATTCATGTAAGGAAGAGTCAATCTATGAGGCACACCTCATTGTTGTCCTATGCTTATTTATTTTAGGATACGTGTATTTACTTATTTATTTAAAGTTTATTTATTTATTTTGTGAGAGACAGAGAAAGCACTAATGGAGGAAGGACATAGAGAGAGAGAGGGAGAGAGAGAGAATCTCAAGAAGGTTCCACACTGTCAGTGCAGAGCCCGACACGGGGCTCGAACCCATGGAACTGTGAGAGCATGACCTAAGCCAAAACCAAGAGTTGGACGCGCCACCCAGGTGCCCCTCAAAGTTGTGCTATATTAGTTTCAATTTTTCTAATAATCAAAATGATATGCATTGGAAACCTACGTTCCTGACTCCATTATCTGATTATATGTATCTCTCTGATTATGTTTATTGTTCTCATACAGACTTTCACACTCTTACTGTGTGCTGCTTATGTACGTATCTATGAAAGTGTACAGATTTTCAAACTTTGTATAAATGACACACATAGCGCACAACTTCCTGCAACCCAACTGTTTCAGTTGTTGTTTACAGTTGTATTTTTGAGACTTTTCCATGTGGAGGCAAGTGGGTGTGTATATTCCACCATATGTGTCACAAATTGCTCATCTACTCTGCTGGTGGTGGATATTGGAATTGTTTCTAACTGTTTGCCATTAAAAACAAGCCCATGAAGCATGTTTCTGACAACTCATCTCCTGGTACAAAAGTGTAGGGGTTCCTAGGAAATGCCCCGAGGAGAGTGACTATTCTTGCCATGAAAGGTATGCACGTGCTCAACCTCACTGGATTTGTCCAGATTGCTCTGCCATGAAATTCTTCCTTACATCCTTGACAACCCGAGGTATTATTGCAATTTTAATTTCTGCTAAACTGACTGTGTGAAATGGCTTAAATCGCATTACTGGGCATTTCTTCAATGATTAAATGATTTCAGTAGTTTTCTGTTTTCCTTGTCTTTTCATAGTTTTGCTCATTTTTCCTTTAGGCTCATTTGTCTTTTCTTTATTGATCTTCAGGGTGTTTTTAGGTACGTTCAACACTGACCTTTGAGCCATTAGGACACTGCAAGTCCCCTTTCCAGTCTGTTGCTTCTCTGTTCCATGTCTGGTGTTACTAGCGAACAGAAGACTTTAACTTCGATGCGGTCAATACATTGATCTTTTCCTTATGACTGATAATTTTTAAAAACTTTTACAAAGTTCTCCCATACTCTGAGGTCATGAAGATCTTTGCCTGTATCCTTTTCTAAAAATTTTGAAGTCTTCACGTCTGGGTATATAATCCAGTTTAATTTTGGGTTTCTTTTTCTAGTAGGAGAGGTTAGGTTGTACTGCAGAAATAAACCTGAATTCCAGAGGCTTAACCCCAAATTTATGTCTCACTTATACTGTTGTCCACTGTGGGTGTGCAGGGTCTCTGTTCACTGCAGCCCCTGAGGAGCCTAGGCTGCTGGGAACTTATCTAGACAGGGGCCTCTGGGATTCCTGAAAAAAGGGGGTGAATGTGGCGAGTATCACACTGGTGCTGAGGGCCGTGCTTGAAGGTGACACGTGTGTCTTCTGATCACCTTTCAGTGGCCAAAGCAAGGCACATGACCATGTCTAGCTTCAGAGGATGCAGGGAAATGCAACCTCCTCCTGGACCCAGAAGGGAAAGAAAATAGCAGTATTTGGTGAATGAAATTCATCTTTTTCTTGGGCTAATCAACTGTCTCCATACCGTTTTGCAAAGAGTCCTTGATCTCCGGTTGACTTGATTATGCCACGTTGGTCACATACAGGCTCGCCCATTGCTGTGTGTTTCCTGCTGCCTTTCTCTTGGCCCCCACTATTCCACTCATTCACTTCCGCTGTGATACCCCATGGACCACATTGCTTTAATCACAGTGGCACTACACGGCTGTTAATGCGAAATCTTGCAGCAAAAGACCCTTCACCTTGGCTGTTCCCTTTACAGGTGTCTCAGCTAGTCCTGGTTTTTTGCTTCTCATGAATTTCTAATTCAGTTTGTCAAATTTGGCAAAATCCCCCCTAGGACTTGGCCTCGTGTTCCACAGCAAGCAGACAATGGTGCCAGAATGTGAACTTCGGTCTCCCCAGCTCCCCTCTGAAAAAGAGATCGAAATGTCAGCCTAGGAACGGATGTCAGCTTCCTTCCTGAGCTTCTTCAGGAGATTGGGTCTGATTTTTGTAGCTTCCACAGCTCCTAGCATGGGGCTTGCCCAGAGTAAACACCACTCATTGAGCATTTGCTGAATTACACTAAACGTATGTGAAGTAAGAGGTCTAGGCACACTCGGTGGAAAGGAGCCTGGAACATCCTTAATGTGTCTGGGGAGGGGGTGTGGTCAAATTACAGACTCTACTTCCCACTATGAGATGCCTTGATCTCATCACTGGGTCTTGAGGGAGGGGTCATGGAGGCACATGACCAAGTAGGGACAGGATTTTTCATCAGCACTCAGAGCCAGGCATTCTGGACATGCAGTCGGTTTGCCACTTCGTCCTAAAGCATGGATCTCTGACCATGAAACACTTAGCCTCCAGGCACCAACTCGTAGCTCATAAGAGTTAATCAGCCCTATGGCCCAAGCAGATTCTCCCTGGGACAGATGGTCCGTGTGTGGCCCACAAATGCTGTTGTTGAATGGACTGAGGGGAGATGGCAGGCTTCTAGCTCCCTGTCCTTTCATAAATGTGGCTGGTTGGAAATAAAGAATGTCATGGAATGCGTCAAAAATGTTTCCCATGTCCCCTTGACTGCGCCAGTGGGATCCTCCCATTGCCAGCATTGCTCTGTGACTCAACTTCCCTGTTCTTTGTAGCAGGAAAGGGAGATGCCAGGCTGTGGCTCACGAGTTGTGCTTCTTATGACTCAGTCGGCCAGCCTGTTAGCATTGATTTGTTCCTCACGGGCACTGTGTCAAGCAGCGGACTCTGCCAGCCACAGAAGAGAGTGTAAAGCGTCCCCTTGCTTCTTCAGTTTGTATTAAGGAGCCTAGGGCCCCCATCCAAGCCCCAAGTACTCTTGTTACATCTGAGCGAACCACGGTGCCTTGGTTATAGGCACGTACTTTCCCGGGCATTGCCCTTTTCTTGCATGTCGGCAGAACTTTATATAAGAAATGAAAAGGGGAAAACGTCGCATTAGCCCATATTGCTAATAATCATATTGTAAAAGCATGATACCCCACCCAGTGAAATAATTGGAGCTATTTCAGTTGAATGTGTTACCCCAAGAACAGTGGCCGCCGCATCCCGGGAAATGTCTCATGGAAGCTGGCGGAAGTGAGCGTCTTTCCATACCGGCAGGAAGATCCGTATTAAAGAGGCAGTTGGACGAAGTCACTTCCTGGATTCCTTCTGTGGTCTGTGTTCCCAGGGCTGCCATGACAAAGCACCGCGAACAGAGGGGCTTCAACATTAGTTCTGGAGGCCAGAGGTCTGAGATCAAGGTGCCGCACTCCCTGTCTCCCAGCTCCTAGCATTTCTTTGGCTTGTGGCAGTGTAACTCCGGTCCGCACCTGGTGTTCCCTTGTGTGTCTGTCTCTGTGTCCAAATGTCCCCTTTTCATAAAGACACTGGTCATGTTACTTAAGGCCCACTCTACTGCAGCATGACCTCATCTAAGCTACTGACATCTGCAACCACCCTTTTCCCAAACACAGTCCCATTCTGAGGTTACGGAGCCAGGATGTCAACATGCATTTGGGGGGAACATGATTCAACCTGCAACAACTTCAGTTAATCACCCTGTGATTCCATCAGATTCAAGAACCATAAAAGTCTAATTATGATTAATAGTCATTTACACTATTTCTTAACCCTTTTTAGCTATGGCTCATCGAACCCCAGTATTCCCCACGTCTGGTCTTAGAGGGAACACGCCTTTGTGTTAACCCTGAATTTCAGATTTTACTCCCCGTGTCTAGCTCCACAGAGGACTAACCACCTACCAACTGTGCTTCCCTCTAACTAGAGATTCTTGGACTTGATTGTACTTAATAGAAGTAGAATCTGGGCTTCAGATCTGAAGTTAATTTGATTTTCTCAGTAATCCCTCTGCTGCCCTTTGCCTCTGCATTTGCCCGCCTGACGTTCTGGTATTTTTTTTTCCAATCTGAAGGAAGGCTTCTTACCCACCAACGTCAGCTGCTCACCCTTTGACCCTTGAGTGTGTGTGTGTGTGGATGCCCCCCCTTCCCTCTTATACTTAAGATTTGAAAACAAAATGGCACACAACTCAGCAACCCCAGCACGTCATTTTACTTAATCAGAACCTAATGAAACTTTGCCACAAAAACATTTAAAATGTGATGAACGAGTCTATCGCAGGGCGAAAAAGGCAAAATGACCCATTAGGAAAGGGTTGTGCCCGCGGGGTTTTGGTGGTGAAAAAAGGAATCTTCTTCTTGCAATATTAAAAGGAAAATAAGCAAGACATAAATGTGTGTATTCAGTACAATTTCAACGGTGGGGGGAACGACAGAAAAAGGGCTGGAGGAGTGGATTAAGGCCATGTATCAACGGTATTGACAGATCACAGGTGAGGCAATTTTAATTTTTCCTTTATATCTGCCGGTATTTTCCAAGGTCTTTCAGATAGCCTGTGTTTCCTTCATCCTGTATCTTTCTTTCTTTAACTGAGGCCCAAGAATATGAGCTCCTGCTCCCCGAAGGCTGTGCTGTGAGTCACATACCTGTTGGACTCCGTTCTCTGCCAGTTGAAGACATTTGCTCGGGATTGGTTGGCTAACTATGAAGAAAGATGCTTTGAGCCGTGGAGCTTCGTAGGAGAAATAGTGTCGAGGGGGGTCATATACCGTAGTCATAATGGGGTTGTGCTCAGGAGCGCATGTTTGGATGAAAAAGGGACTTGAGGTTGGAGACTGGGAATTATCCCGGAAGCTGCTAGTGATGGAGGCCAGTGGTGCAGGTTGCTGGCTTCTAACTTATTCTGATGAAAGAAACTCGTTGATTTTGTTGCTGGAAATCAATGAGTTGGAGGAACGTGAATGGAAAGATTTGAGAAATAAGCCTGGCTTTCTCGATCTCTTACTGTTTATAGAGCTGTGTGCTAACCAAGGTCTAGATCAGAATGCATATTCTTTTTTTCATGTTTATTTATTTATTTAGAGAAAAGTCATGAGCAGGGGAGGGGCAGAGAGAGAGAGAGAAAGAGGGAGAGAGAAAATCCAAAGCAGGCTCTGTGCTGTCAGTGCGGAGCCCAACACGAGACTGGATCCCACGGACCATGATACCATGACCTGAGCCAAAACCGAGAGCTGGACGTTCAACTGACAGAGCTCCCTGGTCGCCCCCAGAGTACATATTCTCATTTCAAATTCCAGAGTGAAAGCGCAAGTCAGTGCACGTCCTCAACCCACTGCAAATCTCCGTAGCAACAGAAAATGCCAGGCCTCGCGGTTATGAACGGCGAGGAGCCGTTGACAGCTATAAGAAACCCTACCCAACTGTCACGACCTTTCTCAGACAAACCTGCTGTTCTTGCACCAATGGCTGCCTTCATGGGAAGGTGTTCTGGGCACAAGCAACCTGGAGAACCGTCGTATTAAGATTCCGGTGCTATGAGCCTCACGGAGGACTCTAGGCTACTTTCCAGGTGGGTGCAGGTGACCTGCCCCTAGCGCTCCAGTGCTTAAGTCCTCAGGGCAGCGCTAAGAGAATCGCTCCGGGGTTGGCATTAATGGTCATGGGCACATAGCTGTGCTTTCCTGCCCCACGTGATCTTCCTTTCATGCAGCATAGAAATAAGGACCACAGACACCTACTTCCCTAAATTTGAGGGATGCACTTCCAGTAGACAATTGGGGTCTTCTTTTTGCTCCAAGAAGGAATCACCTCTTTTAACTCTTTGTCCCAAATAAGAGGCGTATCCCTCTGTGACTCCAATAAAAGCCCAGACCAAAGGAAGGGGTGTGCACCTTCCCATGGGGGTCTTTGTATCCTGGGTTCTGCACCCCGTTCAGATTTTACTCCCCGCTCTCTGTTTTCTTTTTCAGACAGGAAATCCAACATTTCTGTCTTCACACTGACCAGAAAATGTAAGAGACGCGCAGGAGTCCGCGCCGGCCCTGCGCACACTGTTGAGACTTGCGTCCCCTCTGCCGTCCCTCCTCCCCTCTGGTGGGCACCCCCATTTGTCACCCCAGTGGGCTCCTCCTGCCACCAACTGACCATCAGAGCGGCAGTCGGATCTGCCTTTTGTGCTCTTTGGAAAGCGCAAATGTCACGCTGTCTGCCAAAACTGAGCTGAAGACGCTTTCTGTTAACAGTGTGTCAGAACTCGTTTTGTTGGTCTTTTTTTTTTTTTTTTAAATACAACAAATATTTACTTATTTGCTCTCTGGGATTATTTTTTAAAATATTATTTATTTATTTATTTATTTATTTATTTATTTATTTAAGAGAGAGAGATGAGTGGAGGAGGAGGGGCAGAGGGAGAGAAAATTCCGATTCGGGATTATGACCTGAGCCAAGATCAAGAGTTAGATGCTCGACTGACTGAGCCACCCAGGGCCCCTTCTCTGGGATTCTTGTGCCTCGTTCTCTTTGTGCCTAACCCAGGCCTGGCAAGCAAAGCAGGTGAAGCAAGTGCCTTGGGGAAGTTGTTTCCAGAGGTTGGGTGAGGTCTTTATAGTTTAGGGTGAGTTCCCACCCCTACCTTCTTCCCCTTCCTTCCTCTCCCAGACAGCAGGATGGAGATCCATATGCCTCCCCACTTCCCTGCTTCACTCTCTTCCTTCCTTTCTTCCAAGGAATAAGTGCTTTCTTAGCCTTCATGGCTCCCCGAGGGTGGAGGGAGGGAGATTCCCTAAGGAGAGTTAAGCCCATCCTGTCTTACACCCTCACTCGAATGTTCCCATGATACCCGTTTTATTTCAAGGACTCTCCCCCTCTGCGTCCTCCACAAACACTTTCCAGAGGCTGCCGTTGGTAAATTTCCTTCACCGAAGGCTCTGGTCCTGGCTGCCCATCGTGGCTGCCCAGTCTTGTCACTGAAGGCTGTGCCCTGCTGACTGTAGTTCCCGCTGTTGTGCGAGAGGCACTAAGTGGGTTTTTTTTTTTCCATTTCTTTCTGTCTTCTTTTTAAAAAACTGACAATTTTCTCCAACTCGCCTGAGATTTAATTTGAACTCCATGATCCTTTACGTGTTTTGACATCTTAGAAATCAAAACGTCAGTGGGATTATCTCCTAGCAGCGTCTGAGTAGATATCACACAGACTTTACCAAAACAGCGATTAGTCCTGCCTGTCTGTTTTCCGGGGGGGGGGGGGGGGGGGGGGGGGGGGGG